>JAMYWO010000268.1:13780-54095 GCA_024220525.1 Cochliopodium minus
GAGATCTGCTGATTTCTGAAAATAAAAAACACCTTTCTCCACATCTTTTTCAACTCCCTCACCACCTTTTAAATAGATTTGTTCAAATTTTTTATATTTTTTATTTTCTTTCCGTAGAATGGAATCAACCAGTTTGTGATACACATACAAGAGAAGGAGAAGGACTTAGTAAAATATTTCGCCAAAGAAATTTCCAAACACGCCTACAAACTCAAAAAGAAAGATAAAGAGAAAGAGAAGGAAAAGGAGAAAGTCAAAATCTCCTACAGACATTGGATCCAAGTTGAGAAAACTGAACTTCCATTTGAAAGTAATCTATCGTTTTATTTATTTATTTATTTATTATTGTTTGTTTGTTTTAATTTTAAAAATGTTCTTTCATTTCATTTAATTTTAATTTATTATTTCATTATTTCATTTATTTCATTTTTCATTTATTTCATTTATTTCATTTATTTCATTTATTTCATTCATTTCATTCATTTCATTTATTTCATTTATTTCATTTATTTCATTTATTTCATTTATTTCATTCATTCATTTATTTCATTCATTTCATTCATTTTATTTATCAAATTTACAAATTTATTTTTATTTATTTACTTCTTAAATTAACATTTATTTCATTTTATTTTATTTTCATTTTTTTTTTTATTGTTCAGATTTATAATTATTTTTTTTATTTTTTCTTTGTTTATTTTTTTCTTGTTTATTTTTATTTTCATTTATTAAATCTTATTTTTGATTTTGTTTAAAAAAAAAAAAATATTATGTTTGCTTTTGAATATTCGGTTTTTTAAAATTTTTGATTTATTATTTATTTTTATTTTATTTTTTATTTTTTCTACAAGTGTTGTCTATTGACCCCCAATTCGGGCTGAGTGTCTGCCACAGAATAGGAGTAGTGTACGCCCAAAAGGGGCAAACCAAAGAGGAGGAATTTTTCAACAATCCTCCTTCCCTTCCTTTCCTCGAATTTTTGAACTTGATCAGTGAAAACATTGAATTGAAGGGTTGGTCTGGTAACAAAAAATATTTTTTTTTTTCATTTTTTATTTTTTTAATTATTTTTTTTGATTTATTTTTGATTTATTTGATTTTTTTTTTCTTTCAATTAATTTTAATTCAATTTAATGTACATTTGATCTATTTCAATTTAAAATTATTAATTTATTTGATCTGTTATTTAGTTCTTTGATTTTTATTTTTTTATTTTTTTGTTTTTTAACTTTTCAACTTTTTGAACCATTTAATTTTTTTTCGTGTTCTTATTAAATTTTATTTTTTTCCCACCTTATTTTTCTTTAAACTTTTTAATCTTCTATTTTATTTTTGATCTATTTTTTTATTTTTATTTTTTTATTTTTTTCCATTTTTTTATTTTTTTCCATTTTTTTTTATTTTTTATTTTTTTTCATAAAGGATACAACGGAGACATGAGCTCGGAAGAAGTGGACAACGCATACTACACAAAGTGGAGAAACTTCGAGATCATGTTCCACGTCACCACCTTCCTCACCACCGAGCAGCAGCGTCGTCTCGTCGGTAACGACAAAGTGTTGATCTATTTTCAAGAGGAGCCTTTCCCTGCTAAGTTTCGTGGACAAGTCAATTCATTGGGTATTCTTTTTATTTATTTTTCAGTATTATTTGTTTTATTTTTTATTTTTTATTTTTTATTTTTTATTTTTTATTATTGATTTTTCATTTTTCTGACAGATTATTGTTTATTTTTATTGATCTTAATTTGGATTTATTTTATTCTCATTTTGATTTATTATTTTTTATTTTATTTTATTTTTATGTATTATTTTCTATTTTATTTTTATTTTCTATTTTTAATTTTCTTTTTTGTTTAGGTTTGACAGTACAACCCCACACGACGCCGGGTTACTTCATGTTGGGAGGTTTCATGATCAACAGTCTCAATTTGAACGGAAGCAACATCCCAAACGTCCCTGTCTCCTCCACTTACCTCAAAGACATTTTGCTGTCTACAGCCATCAATGGTAAAAAATATTTTTATTTTTTTATTTTTTATTTTTTATTTTTTTTATTTTTTCAATGAAATAGGCATCACCAGTTGCATCAACTCTCCTCCTCTGAGTTCATTTGTTTTGCAGGTCCGCGAGAGACATCTTCAGCAAACCGTTGACTACTACTTGGGATGAACAGAGATCTTCCCTCTTCTTTTTTTAATTTGTTATTTTAAAAAAAAAAATTAATTAAATCGGTTTTAGTTTTAAAAAACTTTCAATTTTTTTATGTACATAAAAAAAAGAAAAAGTTTGAAATTTTGAATAAAATACTTTTTTATTGAAATGTTTTTAATTTTTCTTGTTTATTCCAAAAATCCCATTTCCCATTTCAAAATTAAGAGGAAATGAAAAATTCTTATTTGTGGAATAGGAGAATAGGAAAATTGTATAAAGAAGAAAAATGAAGATAGAGAAAAGATGTTAGATCACGCAACAATTCTATTTTCATTCTCTTCTTTGATCAATCTAAATACTCTCAATCTGTATCCAATAGGAATGATCCCAATTTCTTTGAGTCTGTTCAATCCAAGACCCAAGAAAGTCAATCCATCCACATGATTGATAATCAAGATATCCTTGATTTGATCTGCAAAATCAACTTTGTTCTCGATCCAGTTGTAAAGTTCTTCAGTATTAAAATTTGTGTTGAATGCCATTTGTTTGATTGTATTGGAAAAAAGGAAAAATTTTGTCGGAAAAAAAGGAGTGAGTTAGAAGTTATTTTAAAAGCAAGCTTTTGAGTTTTTTTTTTTTTCTTCAAAGCTTAAAATTTCTTTGATTTTTGTTAATAAAGTTTATTTTCCGTTTTCGGTGATCTTCATTTATTTCGAATATGTTTCGAAAAAAATCCGAAAGGGAAATTTTTATCATATATTTTGAGATTTCATTAAAGAATTTCCTAACATTTTAATGAATTTGTCAAACTTTTAAAATAATATTCTATGGAGCAAAGAAATTTCAAACATTTTAAAAAATAGCACTCTCTTCTTCAAAATTTCCACCCATCTCTTTCCTTTTTTCTTTTTCTTCATACATTTTTTTTTTCCCCTTTAAAGATCTATTGTGATTACTGTATAATTGAAATCACTTTATCTTCATTATGCCCGAGAAAAAATTTCGATGAGATTTTTGGTTATACTCTTTACTCAATCATATCAAATAATATTTTTTTGACAAGATTAAAGAATATCAAATTTTTGAATTGATGCTTCAAACTAAAAAAAATGGGAAAGCAATTTTTTATTTTGTTAATTCTTTCTTTATATTTTCATTCCATTTGCTGCCAGGATAAAGTACAATACGATATCAACACCAAGAAATTCAACAGTGGAATTCTAAACACCAATTTCGCCTCTTTTTCGATTGAAGTGACAGCCATCCTCAATTACACGGGATCTTATCCATCAGATATGAGGAGCAGCTTCATCCAGCTGATGAATAATCTGAGGATGGATCAAAATCAACCAGGCCCGATCATTAGGCAAATATAAAAAATTGATAATCAAATTTACTTATTTAATACTATAATTCAGAGTGGGAGGAAATTCTGCAGGTAAAAAATACTTTTATAATTATTTTTCTGAAATTGAATTCAATTTTTTGTTGATGCAGAAACAAATTTTCAAGTTTTGTTTTGATATCAAAATGCTTAAATTCTTTGTAATTGATTGTATAATTTACGACAATGTCTTAATGAAAATAATTATCAAGCAAAAATTGATGAATATACAAATTTGAGATTTGGATCATAAATAATCATCATATAAAAATGGATCAGATCCACTTTATGGATCAGATTAAATTGCAACAAAAAAAAATTTTTAAAGCTTTTTTTTTTTTGGTTTGCCCAAGAGGACTAAAAACTTTATTATTAGTTTTAATTTCGATGCAATTCTTGGTTTTTACTGTTTAGTCGATAAAGTTGTTTTTTTATCCTGAAATTTAACAAAATAAAAAAAAATAAAAAAAATAAAACTTAATTAATTATGAATTTATAATTTCTTTGTTTTTTCTTAAATATTTCTTCTCATTATAACTTTTTTCTAAGATATTTCGATTTATGGCCCTCCTAACAATAACAAGATCCCTGCGAACAACACAATAGTGACCTATTTGATAGAACCTGTGGTGTTCCAAAGTTTGCAAGTAAAAATTATCAACTTTCTTATTTTTTATTTTTTAATTTTTTTTTGGAAGAAATTTCTTGAAGTATCAAAAATTGAATATTTATTATTTATTATTTATTATTTATTATTTATTTATATTTTTTATTATTTTTTTTTTGTTTTTTATTTTTGTTTGTTTTTTGTTTTTTGTTTTTTGTTTTTTGTTTTTTGTTTTTTGTTTTTTGTTTTTTGTTTTTTTATTTTTTATTTTTTATTTTTTAATTTTCAATTTCAAAAAAAGAAATCATTAGAACAGTTCAATGGGACAGCTATCATGGGAACCAATTTTGATAATCCAGTAGATCCAATAGGACATTGCAGTATATAGAAGCTGTGAAAAATTTGATGGGTTGGTCAAGAATCAGGGCCATTGGTAAAAAATCAAAAAAATTAAAAATTGAAAAATCAAATTACTAAACTTATTTAATAAAAAATTAAAAGAAAAACGCAAAAAATTTTGTAAAATTTTATAAAATTTTAAAATTTATTTATATAAATAAATTTTAAATCATTAATAAATTATCAATTAGAATTAAAAAATTGAAAAAATTTAAAAAATTGAAAANTTATTTTTTATTTTTTATTTTTTATTTTTTATTTTTATTTTTATTTTTATTTTTATTTTTATTTTTATTTTTATTTTAAATTTAAAATTCTGTTTCACCTTTTAGTAGATTTCGGATTCTGTAGAAGCATGGTGGAAGGGCCCATAGTGCAAACAGTGGGTTCGCCTTTTTTTGTGTCACCCGAGATGATCAACAAGAAACCCCACTCTTATCCCGCCGACATTTGGAGTTTCATCATCAGCATCATGGAAATTGCTGATTCCAAACCTCCTCACCATGATTCTCCTATTCGGTAAATTCATTAAAAAAAAATAATAATTAAAAAAAATAAAAAAATCAATAAATAAATAAAAAACAAAAAACAAAAATAAAACAAAACAAAATTCATTTAAAAATAAAATTATAAAATTATAAACAAAAAAATTGTCCATTTAATTTAAAAATAAAAATAAAAAATCAATTAAAAATAAAAAATGATTTTATTGTAGTGCAATGTTCTATATTGGTTCGGGTATCATGCCAAAACTTCAAAAATCGAGTTTGTTTTCGGAAAACATGAACGATTTCATCAATAGTTGCTTAGTTTTTGATCCCGAAAAAAGGCCCACCTCTGAAGAGTTGTTGAAAGTAAAAATTTCATTAATTTTTGTTTTAATTTTTTATTTATTATTCTTTCATTTTATTTTCGATTTTAGCATCCTTTTGTACAAAATGTTGATCTCAAAACTACTTTTTCAAGAACTTTTTTCTTCAAAGAAGTGACAAAAAATTGAAAAATAAACTAAAAAACTTGTAATCATAATTCTTTGTTTGTCCCACCTTCTCTAATCTTTAACTTTTGATGAGGTTTTAAATAATAGGATTATATATTTATATACTTTTTATTTTTATAAATTAAATGGACAAATAATCAGTCGAACAATTTTGAGATTATTTTTGGAACACCTTTGGCTTTGATGACATCCTTCCAAAGTTGAGTGAAACCTCCTTCCGTAACATGGTTGGAATCAAAATAAAGTCGGAGGTTTTTGTAGTAAGTCGAACAAATCCCCAAGGGACACATCACATTATGAAACTCAAAATAAAACACTTTTTTCCTACTGTTAGCCCATTTCTTCAACTTTTTATTGAGGATCAAACCTAATATTAAAATTGTGTTAAAAAAAATGAAAAATTTGTCTTAGACCTTTTAAAATGAAAAAAACTCACTATCTTGTTGCAAAAAATCTTTAAAATAGAACTGTTTAAAACATTTATTTCCCTGATTGTTAAAAGGAGGACAATATCTGTCAATATCGATTTCCACAGGTTGCCCGACCAACAAAACAGTCTTTCCCATAGAAACTAGTTTGTCAGCTGTATTAATAACACAATCCAAGTTTCCCCAAAATTTATTTTGTAGGCACCATCTCGCAGCCAAAATAACAACATCAAAATGATCTAACCTGCTCATGATGGTCTTCATGAACTTGTCATGCGTTTGCCACAAACAAGGTGATTGAGCTGGAAAACCCCAATTCAAAAATCTAAAGTTCAATTCTTCGGCAAATAACTCAAACATCGGAACCATCATTCCACTAAAAGAATCACCAATCAAAAGAGCTCTTTTTTTTTTCCTATTTTAAAAATTTGAAAAAAATGTTTTACTATTAAAAAAGAAACTTTACGTTTTTTCGTTGTCAGGTCCATGCCAACACCTTTCCCTTTCTATTTCATTGAAATCGCTAATGATTACATCGTAATGACATATATTTGGCAAATTCTTCATATGTTGGTAAAGAGAAACACAATTGTTGGGTGTTGATTCGCTACACATTCCTATCCGATTTAAAGTGTCCACTGACATATTAAAATCATCAGGGATTGAAAAGGAATTTAAGAGGGATGAGTTGATTTCTTGGGGGAAATCTTGTTTAAAGTTTTGGTCAATATTGATCAATGAAACTCCTCCAAAAATTATTACAATAATGCAAGGTAACACATAAATTAACAAGAAAGAAAAAAGTTTTCCAGTTTTGGAATATCGGGTTGGTTTTTCAACGAGGAAAAAAGAGAAAATCGTCAAGAAAGTGGCCAACAAAATTATTTTCAAATAAATAAATACAGAAAACTTTGAATATATCATTCTAAAAAAAACGAGAACAGGCCAGTGATAAAGGTACAAAGAATAAGACACCAATCCCAACTTCACCAACAAAGAAAATGACAAAATTCTGTTTGCCAGTGTTTTTTTATTTCCGCTGTGAATTATTAATGCTGCTCCAATGCATGGAAACAAAGAGTTGTAGCCTGGAAAAGATGTTTTGTTCGAAAACAGGAAGAAAGAAGAGTAACATAAAAAAAGCCCCAAAAATCCCATCACTTCAAATTTTATCCACCCTTTCACCTTTGTTTCTCTTTCTGAATCACCTTGACTATCTTCATTGTTTTGCTCATCAGAATGCAAAGTGTTCAAAAAAGCACCAATCAACATTTCTCCCGCTCGTGAGTACAACATGTAATAAGCCAAACCAGCATTTCGATAATAAAGAAACTGTCCTACACTCAGGGAAAAGAAAATGATTGCACTCAGCGTCACTTTAAATCCTATCTGCGAAAATTTGTGTATGAATAAAAGAATCAGAGGCCAAATCATGTAAAACTGTTCTTCCACTGCCAATGACCAAAAATGGAGCAATGGATATGATGATGTATCTTCGCCAAAGTACCCTGTTTCTATCTTGTATGCATTGAAAAAGTTTGATAAAGAAAATAGCGACCATATCGATGATTCATACAGTGTTTTGAATTTTGGCGTATTCTTTGCGAAAAATGAGAATGAAAAGAGCGTGATGAAAATGCAGAAGACAGATGCTGGGAAGATTCTTTTCAATCTTCCAATATAAAATTCTGAGAATGAGAATTTATTTTCTTTCATTTTTGTCAAGATGTTTCTCGTTATCTTTATTTGTTTTTGTACGAATTTAATATTACTCCAAATTAGATTTTATATATTTTCTGTACCAAATATCCAGATATCACAAAGAATATATCCACCCCACAAAATCCCCCTGGCATGATTTTTTCCGAAATATGAAACAAAATAACCGAAACTACTGATATTCCTCTCAATCCATCAATATCAGATCTATAGATTGTATCTGAGAAGATATTTTTTTATTTTGAAAAGAAAATATAAATAATTTGGAATACGTTTCATAAAGACAATTTTTTTTATTTTATTAAATTTGAAACCACTTCATAAAAATATCAACAAGACATCCTCCTTCACACCTTCCAATAGAAGGTCCTAATTGTCTCAAAATTTTTGTTTTTGATTCTAAAACAAAACAAGAAATGTCAATTGTTCCTCCTCCTGCATCAAAAACCACGAAAGGTTTATCTCCACAGATCATATTTTGACATCTTGGGTGATGTATCACATAATTTATTGCTGCTTCTGATTCCATCACCATTTCAAATTTTTTTGGATCAAATTCTTTTGATTTTATGATTCCTCATCATACTTTTTTATATTTTCGAAAATAATAGAAAACTGAATTGATCAATCAAAATAAATCCAAATGGATTTTAAATTATTCGAAAATGATTATTTGGGTTCTGTATTGGAAATTATTTGGGACAAAACAAAATATTGGAAAAAAATTTTACGCTGAGAACAATTTTTGTGTTAGATGTGATTGAATGTCCTTGATTATGAATTAATTCTTTCTAAATTTCTTTCATTAACTATCTCAAATAATCAACAATTAAATTGGCTTCAATTAATAGCTTGTTTTATTCTTATATAACTCCATTTTAAAATTTCTGAAAACAACATAATTGTCCCTTTCTTCAATTTTTTTCATTTCAAATTATTCAAAAAAGATTGCATTCAAACCATCCTCTCACAATAAGTTTTCCTTATTAAAGAGAATTCATTATTAATACCTGGATGTGTCCATTTCAACAATTTTTTTAATATTTTTTTCACTTCAAAATTTTTTTTTTGTTATTTTTTCAATTAAAAAAAGAGTAGATAGAAACAGCAATAAGAAAAAAAGCAGAAAAGTATACCCAAGAGGGAAAAGCAAATGTAGATTTGTTTTTCTTTTTAATCTCCGCTAACAAAAGATTCTTGTAATCTTCAGTGAACAAAAACAATGCGTTCTCGAGAATGTACTTCAAAACATTTGGATGAAGCATTCCAGCTAAGCCAGTTTGATCACTCTGATTGATCAATCGAGTGACAGACGTGCTGCTGGCAGAAGAAAACTCAGAACCTTTGATGATGTGAAGGGTTCCCTTTTCGAGCTGTTTTTTGTAAGAAGTGACAAAGGATTCGTACTTTTCCATCTCTGATTTTCTCATCACCACGATCGTATTCACAAATTCTACAGTCCTTGGCCCAATGTCTTATATTAATATATTTTTATTTTTAAATTTTAAACTCTTTAATATTTTTATTTAAATTTTTTTTTTGTTAAAATTAATTTATTTAATTTTTAATATTATTTTTCATTTTTCATTTTTTATTTTCTATTTTTTATTTTTTATTTTTTAATAATTAATTTATTTTGATAATACTTACCTGATCCCACACAATAAAAGAGTTGGAATTCTCTATCTTTTAAAAGGCCACCTGCCAAAGTTTCCTCCAAATATATTTTAACTCTGTCTGGATTGACAAAAAGGGTCTGAGATCTTCATAAAGGAATTACAATAAAAAAAAATAAAAAAATAAAAAATAAAAAATAAAAAAATAAAAAAATAAGAAAATAAAATAATATCTACTCTAAAAATTATTAAAAAAATACATTTCCCATCTTGTCACATTTATGTAATCATAATCTTCAACAGCCAACTCTACGAGTTTTGCTCTTGTTTCGGAGTCAACTGGTTTAATTCCCCTTCTATATTCCATCTTCTTGCTGACGTAACTGTTGTGAGATGGTGAAAGAAAAGCTATGGGGACTTGAAAACTAACAAAGAAAATTTATTAAAAAAAAAAAAATTATTTTTTATTTTTTGTTTACCCTTTGCTCTCTAAATGCTTTGTGCAACTTGTTATCATTTCCACTTGTTTTTAAAGATCGCTTTTATGTGAGTAGAATATAGGTTATTTATTTACCATGTCCTGGTAAAAATGAAAAAGTTTTAGTATCTCATTAATTTTCGCATATATTCATATATTTGAAATTTTTGGACATATTTTAAAGTATAATGGAAAGATATGTTGAATGCCAAGATTTAACGCTAAATTTTGCTAATTACCATTATGAACTGGTGCAAGAGAGCCGGCTATTCAGTTTTAAAGGTTAGTATAAACATATAATATTTCAACTCACTTGAGAATAAGACTATTATGGGTTTATCCTTTTCAATTGGCCTGATTTTAAAATTTTCTTTCATATCCCAGCAATTTTTTTTTTTTTTTGATCAATAATAAAAAAAATGAAGGTATAAATTAAGAAAATAATTTTAATCAACAAAGCATTTATCCGATTTAAGACAAAATTTAGAATTTTATGTATGTTTATTTTGTCCTGGAATGCTCCAATTCTTCTTGCATTTCAACTCTGATGACTTGTAATTCCTTCTTCAATTCACCCTCCAACTCAATCTTTAATTCATTCTTCAATTCAGTCTTCTCCTTTTCAAATTCCTGTTTCTGTTGATCGAGAAGAATCTTCTCCTCTTCTTTCTGCTTCTCGAGCTCTTCTCTGAGCTTGTTGATTTCAATTTCAGCGAAATAATCAGATTCATTTTCGTTAACTTTTATGATATTATCAACTTCATTGATGCTTTCGAGATCTCTGCGGGTTTTGGAATGATGATTGACACCACAAAATGCTTCAACAGTGACAACTTGAACAGCTTGTTCCCAAACAGATTCTTTACCCATGTTGGTGACAAGACCGGAAGGATCCTTGTTGAAGAGAGGAGGAATATATCTACAAGTGAATGAATTGTTATCTCCATAAAGTTTATCGATTTGATGGAGGAAGCAAAAGTAACCACACTCTACCTTGTTGGTGGTTGGCATTTCTTTCAATTGGAGGATTTTACATCCAGGTTTATCGGACATTCTTTTGTTACCTTGCTTATCATAGAAAGAGATGGATGTGATTACCTCTTCTTTGACTCCATCGAATTCATTTCTATCGGTATCCATCGATTGGATGCAATCTTTCAAATTTGATACACCACATTCTGATTCTACAGAAAAGTCAGAAGCACGGCAGGTGGATGGAGAAAGTTTGTGGCTCATGATATCCCATGTGCAATCACCCCCGACCAACATCTCATCTTCTCTACACTTCAAAGTGAAAGAGTGTTCTTTTTGAGAATCAAAGCTGTTCTTTTGAGTAATAGGATCATTTTCAACCGAGATGTAAACAGCGCTGAAATAATTGAAAGCTTTGGAGTTAGAAGAGACATGAAAAGTGAAATCGGAAGAGGTGAGCAATGAAGGAGAAACGAGATAGTTTGATACTGCATTTCTGTTGATCTTATTGAAAGCAGAGCTGTTCTCCTCTCTGACAACCTTGGTTTCTCTGTAAACTGAAAGTTTTCCTCTTTCTCCCTTTTGTCCTCTTCTACCTCTTTTACCGTCTTTACCGTTCAAACCTCTTTCACCAGTATCTCCCTTAACACCTTTCTCACCTTGTATTCCTTGTTTACCTTGTTTACCTACTAAACCTTGTTTACCGTGCAACCCCCTTGGACCCTCGACACCCTTTTCTCCTTTGTTTCCCTTTTTACCTTTTTTACCTCTTTTACCTGTAAGACCTCTGTTACCCTGGATACCTTGGGGACCCTGTGTTCCCTTTTCACCAGTTCTTCCTCTTCTACCTTCCTCTCCATGCTCTCCCTTTGTTCCTCTCTTACCGACTCTTCCTTGTTCTCCTTTGACACCCCTGTCTCCCTTGTCACCAGTGAACCCTCTTTCTCCAAGGTCACCCTTTGTTCCCTTCTGTCCTTTTTTACCTCTGTGTCCAGTCAACCCTCTGTCTCCCTTCTCTCCTCTAAATCCTACTTCTCCCTTCTCTCCTTCAATACCCTTGAGACCTTCCACACCTCTCAAACCTTTCTTACCTCTCTTTCCTTTTTCACCAGTGAACCCTCTCTGCCCCTCTTCACCTTTCTGTCCCTCTTCTCCCTTATACCCAGGAAGCCCTCTTTCACCAAGGTCACCCTTTTCTCCTTTGATACCCGCTGGACCAACGAATCCAATAGGACCTTTTTTTCCTCTCTTTCCTTCTACTCCTCTTTCTCCTTGAATACCTTGATCTCCTTTGTCTCCTTTGTGACCTTGTTTACCTCTTCTACCATCAATACCTTGTTCTCCTCTCTCTCCAACTTCTCCCTTCTCTCCTGTAAAACCTCTCAAACCAAACTCTCCTTTCTTACCTCTCTTTCCTTTTTCTCCAGTAGGACCAGCATCACCTTTCACTCCTTTAAATCCAATCGCTCCTCTTTTACCTCTCTTACCGATCTCCCCTTTCAAACCAGGTAATCCCTCAAAACCTCTTTCTCCTATATCTCCCTTGTTTCCTTTCTCACCATATCCAAGTTCTCCTTTTTGACCTTTGAATCCATAATCACCTCTATCTCCCTTTGTTCCCTTCTTACCTCTAGGTCCCAAAAACCCTCTTTCACCTTTCTCTCCTAAGAAACCACGTTTACCAGTAGGACCAGCATCACCTTTGACACCCTTAAATCCTTGTCTACCTTGATCTCCCTTTGCTCCCTTCATTCCTCTGTGTCCCATCTCACCAGGTTCTCCTATTTCTCCCTTATCTCCCTTTTTACCTCTTTTACCTCTTTTACCATCAGATCCTACCTCTCCCTTTTGTCCGTCTGCACCAGTATAACCTTGGATACCAATATCTCCTTTAAATCCCTTTTGTCCTATTTCTCCTTTATCTCCTTTTGATCCAACTTCTCCCTTATCGCCTCTAACTCCCTTAACTCCTTGTTTTCCTCTCTTTCCAGTCAAACCAATCGATCCTTTTGGACCTAAATCTCCTTTGCTACCTTTGGTTCCTTTTCTTCCTTGTAAACCAATTGAACCTTTAGGACCTGAAAAAAAAAGAATTGACATATAATTAAAAGATAATAAAAAATTATAATGCTTAACAGATCCTTAAACAATTATTTTCATAACAATTTTTCTTACCCAAGAATCCTCGTGGACCAACTTCTCCCTTGAATCCTTTTTCTCCTCTTCTTCCCTTATCCCCTAATTTTCCACGTTTACCTCTTCTACCCTTCTCTCCTCTTTCACCCTGCACACCCATGCGACCTTGTTCACCTAGATCTCCCTTTTGACCTTGCTCACCTTGAGGACCGACGGGACCTATGATACCTTGATCACCTTTAACACCCTTGTGTCCTCTTTTACCCTTTTGTCCCTTTTCTCCGACCTCACCTTTATCACCCATGTATCCATCTGATCCTTGAGGACCTTGTTCTCCTTTAACTCCCCTATCTCCTTTCTTTCCTCTTTTACCTAAAGGACCAGTCATACCGATCTCTCCTTTATCTCCCTTGTGACCTTTGTGACCTTTCTCTCCCTCTTTACCTTTATCTCCCTCCCCTCTGTCACCCTTGTGTCCCTTGAAACCTCTCTCCCCAACAAAACCCTGATCACCCTTGATTCCCTTAAAACCTCTTCTACCCTTTTTGCCTTTTTCACCTCTGTCGCCCTTGTGTCCCTCTCCTCCCTTTTCTCCAACTTGACCTTTTTCACCAGTGTATCCTTGGAGACCTTGAATACCTTGAAATCCAATTCTACCTCTTTTACCTCTATCACCCTTGACACCTTTGAATCCTTCATATCCTCTTTCTCCCTTCAATCCTTTTCTACCTCTTCTACCCTTCTCTCCAGTAGTTCCAGTTTCACCTCTGTAACCAATCTCCCCTTTATTTCCCTTATTACCTTTCCCTCCACTAAAACCCTGAAGTCCAATTCTTCCTCTTTTACCTCTATCACCCTTGACACCTTTGAATCCTTCAAATCCTCTATCTCCCTTCAATCCCTTTCTACCTCTTCTTCCAATCTCTCCTTTTTGACCTTGTTCTCCAAAATCACCTTTCAATCCTTTTGTTCCTCTTTTTCCTTTGAAACCTCTTTCACCTTGAATACCTTTTTCTCCCTGAATTCCATTAAACCCAATTTTACCTCTTTTACCCTTGTTACCCTTATTTCCCATGATACCTTGGATACCTTGTTCTCCTTGAACACCTTTTACACCAACATCCCCCTTTTGACCTTTATGTCCCTTTTTACCACGAAGACCTCTTGATCCAACATCACCCTTAACACCCTTGGTTCCCTTCTGTCCAGTCTCACCATCAAGACCAGCGATACCTTGATCACCCTTCAATCCTTGCTTTCCTCTTCTCCCTTTCAACCCTTGTGCTCCAACTTCTCCTTTCCCACCATTCTCTCCCTTCTGTCCATCTTCTCCAGTTTCTCCCTTTCTTCCCCTCTTACCAGTTCTTCCTCTCATACCTTTAACACCAAGTGCTCCCTGTTCTCCCTTTTCTCCAACAAATCCTCGATCACCCTTTATTCCTTTCTGTCCTTTTCTTCCTTCAAAACCACGTAAACCTTGTTCTCCTTGTTTACCTCTCTCTCCTTTCTTTCCTCTTTTACCTTCTTGTCCCACATCTCCCTTGATACCTTGTACTCCCATCTTTCCTCTTCTCCCTTCTCTCCCCTTCTCTCCTTGTTGTCCAAATTCACCCTTTTGTCCGAAACTTCCTTTCTTACCTTTTTCTCCTTTTTCTCCTTGGATACCTTGAATTCCTTGTTCTCCATTAAATCCAGTTTTTCCATTTCTTCCCTTATCTCCTTTTTCCCCTGGGAATCCTCTTGGTCCAGGTTTTCCTTCTTCTTGGATCGAATATCTTTGTTCATTTAATCCATCAAATCCAATTTCTCCATTTGATCCAAGAATTCCTTTATCTTTTATTTTTCTTTCATGATATCCTCTTTCTGATAATTCTCTTTTTTCTCCTTCATCCACATTTCTTTCTGATTGATAATTGATGTCTATCTGATCTGTTTTCTGAGATAAAACCCCATCTATTAAGAATGTAAGAAATAACAAAATGAAAAGGAAAAGAATTGATTTATTCATCTCTATTCAATTTTTTTTTATTATTTTTTTATCCTTTCAAAAATATTTGACACTTTTTAAATTGACACAATATTTTATTGAAAAAAATAATTTCAATTTTGATTCAATTTCAAATATTCAAGAAGCTTCAACTCAACTTTCAATCGAAGATAAGTCTTTCATTAATCCATTTTAATATTATAAAAAATATAAAAATTTATGATATTTTAATTATTTTAATTGAAATTTTTTAAAGCCAATTATTTGAGATTAAATGATGTGGTCCAAAAGATTTTCAACCGTGTTGAAATGAAAGACCACAAAAATTAAACTGAAATTTCCAATCAAACCAAAAGGGGCAATTGCAAATTTGGTAACAGTTGATTCACAACAAGGTAAATACCGTATGAAAAAACATAGAAAATGCCAACATAAAAGATTAAGTCAATGAAAAAGAACCACAAGCTCTTTTGAAATCATCAGTACCCCACTTTTCGATGAAGAGGGTGAGGCTCATTACTCCAGCTATCATGAGTTCGCTGCAAAGGGAAGGATTTTCACAAACTTTTACAGTTAATTCTTCGATGGAAATGTGTGTTCCATTGGAGACTGTGTGCATTGTAAGCTTTCCTTGTCCATAACAAAATAACGGAATTGCAACAAGACAAACAAACATAATGATTCCTAACAACCAACACAAACAATCATACTGGTCTTTCTTTTCGTCCATGTCCGTATTAACATCTTTGTTATCCTTATACATTAATAAATGATAAAGTTAATTGAATGAAGAGAAAGTATATTTTACTGTGATGTTCATTTTTATTTTTTCTAAAAAAGTTTTCAATTTTGGATTTTTAGAAACCATAACAATAGATGGAAGTGAACTCAAAGGATCATCTAATTTTATCTTTTTTTTTCTAGATATTCTAGAATTTCTTTTTCTTTTTCATTGCCTGTTAATCTCAAAAAGAATTCAACAGATTTGATCTTTGCAGCATCTTTTTTGTTGAATCCTCCTTCATTATTTAATAATTTCTTCGACATTGAACATATTTTCTTTCTATAAATTTATCATTTTACACAAAAATTCTTCCTTTTTAATTCGAATTCCGACATCATTTAAACATAATTTCACAAAATCTGTTTGAATGGTTTTTGATTTGAATCAGATTGACTCTGATTGGCTTCTTCAACAGCGGAAAAGCGATTGATATTTATTTTTTTGGTTATGAAAGGGATTTAGGGTCAAAAATTTGTTAAAGTTCTTTGTGTGATGAAATATAGTTGGGGATATGTAAATCTCTTTCTTTTTCTTTCAATTAAATTTTTTAATTTTTTTTTAAATAGGTGGCTCTCATGACAAGAAACACTTATTATCTTGTTTACAACTTTGTTTTTAAAAAAATTGATCAAGAAAATTTTGTTGAAATGGAACAACAAATCCAAAAGTGGGTGAATGGCTTGGTCAAAAAAGAATTTTCTGTTCTTACTTTCCATTTCGAAAGTTATGGAAACATATTTGGTGAGAAATGTTTCGTTTTGGTTACCAAAATAACTTCCAGTCTTTTGAATGAATGCGGATGGTATTGAGTACAGCTCATTGTGAAAATATCAATTATTTTTATAAAAAATTAAAGAGATAAATTTAAAAGAAAATAGATTGAAATATAATTTAAAAATGTTTTAATTTATTTATTTTTTTCATTCAAAACTTTTTTGAGTTGTTTTGCCAAGAATTTGATTTCTTTTTCCAATTTACTTTCAATTTTGTCTCTTTTCAATTCTTCTTTCTTCAATTCTTGTTTTTGTTGTTGAATTTCGAGTTCTTGTTGTTCTTTTTCTTTCTCGAACTGATCTTTTTGTTGATCAAGAAGAATCTTCTCTTCTTCTTTCTGCTTCCCGAGCTCCTCTCTGAGTTGATTGATTTCATTTTCTGCGAAAAAGTCGACTTCATTTTCGCCAACTTTGACAATACTATCTACATTCTGACTTTCGAGATCTCTGCGGGATTTGGATTGATGATTGACACCACAGAATGCTTCAACAGTGACAACTTGGACAGATTGTTCCCAAACAGATTGTTTTCCACCAGAAACCAAAGTTGTATCGAAGAGAGGGGGAACATATCTACAAGTGAAAGTGTTATCATCCCCGTAAAGTTTGTCAATTTGATGGAGGAAGCAGAAGTAACCGCATTCCAACTTTTGAGTGGTTGGCATTTCTTTCAATTCAAGGATCTTACATCTAGGTTTGTTGACTGTGTTTTTGTTTCCTTGACCATCATAGAATGAGATAGAAGAGACAACAACATCAGATTTGCCATCAAAGTCTCCCTTTTTGGAATCAACGGAGAAGAGGCAATCTTTCAAGTTAGATACACCACACTCAGATTCTGCAACAAAATCAGAAGCACGGCAAGAAGATGCAGAAATTCGATAGCTCATGATATCCCATGTGCAATCTCCCCCAATCAAGATTTCGTTAGGTTTACATGCGCTTGAAAAGGAGTATTCTTTTTGAGAATCAAAGTTGTATTTTTGGGATACAGTGGTGTTGGAAGACAAGTAAATAGAACTGAAATAGTTGAAGGCAGTGGTAGATTCAGGGGATTGATTGAATGTGAAATCGTTCTTTTTGACGAGATCCTTATTAAAAAGAAAGTGAGGGACAGGTGTCCTGTTTATCTTTTGGAATGCATTTCCTTCTTCTCTCACAACCTTGGTTTCTCTGTAAACTTTGAGCTGAGCTCTTTCTCCCTTTTCTCCTTTTTGACCTTGTTTTCCAGTGTGGCCCCTGACACCAGCCTTACCTCTTAAACCTCTCATTCCCTTTTGACCTTGTTTACCTTTCAAACCAAAACCGATCTCTCCTTTTTGTCCTGCATCTCCTTTTTGTCCCTTTGAACCCTTCTTTCCTTTTTTGCCTTGAATACCTTGAATTCCTTGCTTTCCTTCTTGTCCTACATCTCCCTTTGCTCCTTTTTTTCCTGCTTTACCTGTTTTTCCAATCTCTCCTTTGATTCCTTTATCTCCTTTGGCACCATCAGCTCCTTTGTTTCCTTGGTCTCCTGTTTTTCCTCTTTCTCCGTCCTCTCCCTTTCCTCCTTGAATTCCTTGTTCACCTTTAAGACCTCTTCTTCCAACAGCTCCTCTCTCTCCCTTCAAACCTTGTTCTCCAAAATCTCCTTTTTCTCCTTTATGTCCACGATGACCTCTTTCTCCCAAATCTCCTTTTTCTCCATCTCTACCTTTCTCTCCTTGCTCTCCTACAATTCCTTTATCCCCCTTTTGACCTTCAGCTCCTTTAGACCCAGTAGCACCTTCATCTCCTTTGATACCTCTTTGTCCTTTATGCCCAATAAAACCTCTGTCTCCTTTGACACCTTTGAATCCTCGAAATCCTTGCTCCCCGACAAATCCACGAGGACCTACTTCTCCTTTGATTCCAGTTGCTCCTATTTCTCCCTTAACACCTTGCATTCCGACAAGTCCTTGTTTACCACGGAACCCACGGAATCCACGGAATCCTCTCTTACCAGTTTTTCCTCTGAATCCTCTCTTTCCCATATCTCCTTTAACTCCTCTGATTCCTTGTATACCCTTGTCTCCTCTCTCTCCTTTTTGTCCCTTCAGTCCTCTGTAACCTTGAGCACCTTGTTCTCCTTGGATACCTTGTTCTCCTATTTCTCCCTTTTGACCTTGTTTTCCTTCATCTCCCTTTAGACCTTTCTCACCAACAAAACCTCTTATTCCTTGAGGTCCGATTTCACCTTTAATTCCTTGAAGACCCAAAGGACCTTGTTCTCCAGTTGGACCTATGAAACCTCTATCTCCCTTGGTTCCTTTTGTTCCTTGGATACCTCTTTTTCCTTGGTGACCTTGTTCTCCTCTCAAACCGATCTCTCCTTGTGATCCACGTCTACCTTTTTCTCCTCTATCTCCTTTTTTACCTCTAATACCTTGTTCTCCTTTTTGTCCTTCAATACCTTGCTCTCCTTTCTCTCCGTGGAGACCAGTAAGACCTCTAGGACCTATTTCTCCTTTAAATCCTTTTTGACCTTGTGCTCCTTGTACACCTTGGATACCTTCAGGTCCTTGAATACCTTGCTCTCCAATATCTCCCTTTTGTCCCATATCTCCTTTGTTACCAACAGGACCAACAGCTCCAGTATGCCCAAGTTTACCTCTTTTTCCTCTAATTCCTTGTATTCCTTGTTCTCCTTGTTCTCCCTTTTGCCCTCTATCTCCTCTTTGTCCTTTAGTTCCTTTAATTCCCTGGTAACCTTTTTGTCCTTGATCTCCTTTGACCCCTTTGAATCCTTGATAACCACGAACGCCTTGAATACCTTGGTCTCCTTTATTTCCCTTGAACCCTCTCGCACCTACATTTCCTTTGTTTCCTCTGTCTCCCCTTTGACCCTTTTCTCCTTGATAACCTCTCTTACCTTGATGGCCAATGTCTCCCTTGAATCCTCTTTTACCACGTGGACCCATGTCTCCTTTGACTCCTTTGAATCCTTCTTGACCTTTGAATCCTCTGTGACCAATTCTACCTTTATCTCCTTTGACACCTTTGAATCCATCATAACCTTGTATCCCTCTTGGACCAGTTTGACCTTGATCACCTTTGTATCCTACTTCTCCTTTATCACCTTTGAATCCACTTGAGCCTCTTTTACCTTTGATCCCTTGGAGTCCCATTTCTCCTTGAGGACCTGTGACACCTGCAGGTCCAATTTCTCCTTTATAACCTTTTACTCCTCTTCTACCTTTGATACCTTGATATCCAAGTTCACCTTTAACTCCTTTGTCCCCTGTTAACCCAGTTTTACCTCTGATTCCTCTTTTTCCTTGTAATCCTTTTTCTCCTTGAAGACCGATTGATCCCTTTGCTCCTGTTTTACCTCTTCTTCCCTTTATTCCATTTTCTCCTTTGATACCTTGTTGACCTTGAAGTCCTATAGGTCCCTCAGGTCCGACTGCTCCCTTTACTCCCTTGATACCTTGTATTCCTTGTTTACCAATGTCTCCTTTTGAACCTTTTTGTCCTCTGGATCCTTTATGTCCATTTAATCCCTGAGGTCCTACAAATCCTTGTATTCCTTGGTCTCCCTTTAGCCCTTGTTTTCCCATCTTACCGATTCTTCCTTTTTGTCCTTTCAATCCTTCTTCTCCTCTGTCTCCTTTATTTCCTTTTTGACCTGGCTTGCCTCTGTCTCCCTTTTTACCAATGTCTCCCTTTACTCCTCTTTGACCTCTCTTTCCTGTTTTACCGAGAGGTCCAACAGATCCCTTATCTCCTTTTTCTCCTTGATCACCAGTAGTACCCTTCTGTCCTCTTTTACCATGTTTTCCAATTGGCCCTATTTCTCCTTTGATTCCTTGCAAACCCATTTTACCTCTTTTACCTTGTTTTCCAATTGGCCCTCTCTTTCCAATCACTCCTTTAACTCCTCTAGGTCCCCTAACTCCTTGAACTCCTTTTACTCCTTGTGGACCTTGTTTTCCTTCTTTGCCAACATTTCCACGTTTTCCTTTGATTCCTTGTATTCCTTGTAGTCCCCTTTCTCCTTGTGGACCTTGTTCTCCTTGTTTGCCAACATCTCCTCTTTCACCTTTTGTTCCTTTTTTTCCTTTTGGTCCTCTTTTTCCTCTGAATCCCTTGATACCTCTGGGACCAGTCTTTCCTTCTGGACCTTCTATTCCTTTATCTCCTTTAATTCCTTTGAATCCTCTTCCTTTTGGTCCACGTTTTCCGATTTGTCCTTTGTTTCCTTTTTGACCAACAAAACCTTGCTCACCTCTGTCTCCTTTTATACCGATCTTTCCAGTGAGCCCTCTATCTCCCTTGAATCCTCTCTTTCCAGTGAGACCGAGATCACCCTTGATCCCTTTGACACCTCTCTTTCCAGTGAGTCCTCTAACTCCTTGATCTCCTTTGGTACCCTTAACACCAGTGTCTCCTTTAATACCTTGTTTTCCAAGTTCACCTTTAAATCCTTTGAATCCTCTTCTCCCTTTTATACCTTTGAATCCCCTTCTTCCTTTTGGTCCTAATTCACCCTTTATTCCTTGATCTCCTTGATTTCCTTTCAATCCTCTGTCTCCTTTCAATCCCAATTCACCTTGATCTCCCTTGTCTCCTTTAACTCCAGAGAGTCCTTTAAATCCTCTTTTACCTCTCTTTCCTCTCTTTCCAGTGAGTCCAATTTCTCCTTTTAATCCGATTGATCCTTTAATTCCCCTTCTTCCTTTGATACCTCTTCTACCCTTCGCACCAAGATCTCCTTTCAATCCTATCTCCCCCTTTGGTCCAACAACAGTCAATCCTTTTTCTCCCCTTTGGCCTTCTACTCCTTTTTCACCTAGATCTCCTTTTTCACCTTTTAATCCGATCAATCCTCTTGGTCCCACAACTCCTTTGACTCCTTTTCCACCTCTTTTTCCCTTGTCACCCTTTATTCCGATCTTTCCTCTTTTTCCAATCTCCCCTTTTGGACCGACTTCTCCTTTGATTCCTTGATCTCCTTTTAATCCCTTTGTTCCCTTTCTACCACGTTTTCCAATTTCTCCCTTGGATCCGAATTCTCCCTTGTACCCCTTGATACCTCTGTTTCCTCTTTGCCCTTTCTCTCCAATAAGACCTCTTTTTCCTTGTGGGCCTATTACTCCTTTGATTCCCTGAAGACCTTGATCCCCTTTGGTTCCTTTAATTCCATCACTTCCTTTATATCCCCTCTTTCCAATTCTTCCTTTTGGTCCAACTTCTCCTTTGATACCTTGAGCTCCAGTGTTCCCTTTTTCTCCGGTTTGACCTTCACTTCCTTTTTCTCCAACCCCTTTTACTCCCATGATTCCTTTGAATCCTCTTTGACCTCTTTGTCCCTTAAAACCTATCTCTCCTTTATCACCTTTGTACCCCTTGACACCTCTGCTTCCTTTTCTACCTTTAAATCCAGATTCACCTCTTTCTCCCTTTTGTCCACTACCTCTTTCTCCTTTAAATCCTTGGATACCTTGTTTTCCTTCTTCTCCTTTGATTCCTTGATCTCCTCTTTCACCCTTGATTCCCCTCAATCCAATTTTACCTCTCTTTCCCAAATCTCCTTTGTATCCGATAGGACCTCTCTCCCCCTTTATTCCTTGAAGACCTCTTCCAGTTCTACCTTTTTCTCCTTTGTGACCTCTTCCACCTTTAATTCCAACTTCCCCTTTGTCTCCTTTTAATCCTTTGCTTCCTCTTTTTCCATGTTTTCCTTGAAAACCTCTATCTCCTTGAAGACCATGCTCACCTTTATCTCCCTTGATTCCTTTTCCATCTCTTCCACTATCACCTTTTATTCCATCCACTCCATTTAATCCATTGTTTCCCTTATTTCCCTTAAATCCTCTCCTTCCATGATTCCCTTTCAATCCAGTTTCACCTCTTTCTCCTTTTTCACTTTTTTCTCCCTTTTCACCTCTGAGACCAATGCCTATCTCTCCCTTCTCACCCACTTCTCCCTTTTGTCCCAAATTACCTTTGATTCCAACATCTCCTTTATTTCCCTTTCTTCCACGTATTCCTTTCAATCCTTGATCTCCTTTGTATCCTCTATATCCTTCTTCTCCCTTGTTTCCTTTTATTCCAATTCCATCATTACCTCTTTCACCCTTGAATCCTCTTTTTCCTCTTTTACCAATGTTACCTTTGTTACCTGTTTCTCCTTGATTTCCTTTTATACCTTGTTCCCCGGTAATACCTTGATCTCCTTTATCTCCAACAGATCCTTTATCTCCTTTAATTCCAAGTCCTTCTCTTCCTCTCCTTCCTCTTCTACCTTTGTCTCCTTTATTTCCTTTTTCACCATCATCTCCCTTTTCACCCATTGTTCCAATTTCTCCTTTTGCTCCCTCTTCTCCCTTTTCGCTTCTCTCTCCTTTTATTCCTTGTTCTCCTTTTACACCTTCATCTCCCTTCAATCCTACGAGTCCATCTCTACCCTTCAAGCCTCTGTATCCTCTGTCTCCTTTATTTCCCTTGTTTCCTAATCTTCCTCTTTTACCTCTTTGTCCTTTTTCTCCAACTTGACCTTGTTGTCCAACTTCTCCTTTGAGTCCAGTATCACCCTGTTTTCCTTTAACACCTTGTTCTCCTTGATTTCCTTGTGGACCTACTATTCCTTGATTTCCTTTGATACCTTGTGGTCCAATTTCTCCTTGGATACCTCTATCTCCTTTTGCACCTTTTCCTCTTCTACCCCTTTGTCCTTTATCCCCTTTGAATCCCATTCTTCCATCCACTCCTTGTTCTCCTTTTGTTCCTCTAGATCCTCTTTCACCTTTTTCTCCATTGATCCCTTGATCTCCTTTTAATCCTTTTTCACCTTGTAATCCGTTATCTCCTTTTTGTCCAACTATGGAAACACCATTTTCTCCTTTTTCTCCCAAATCCCCTTTTATTCCTTTTGAACCTCTCAATCCATTTTCCCCCTTTAAACCAATTTTACCCCTTTTACCCCTCATACCTCTTGATCCTTTAATTCCATATCCTCTATCTCCTTTAATTCCTTTTTCTCCTCTTTCTCCATTTCTTCCATTTGATCCTCTTTCTCCTTTTACACCATGATATCCTCTTAATCCTTGTTCTCCTCTTTCTCCTTTATCTCCATTTCTTCCATTTCTTCCATTCAATCCGTGTTCTCCTCTTTCTCCTTTAGATCCTTGAATACCTTGTATTCCATTAGAACCTATATTACCTTTTTCACCTTTTTCTCCATTCTCGGCTCTAATTGGCTTTATTCTTATTACTCTTTGATCATCATCTTCTTCTTTATGATTCTTTTTTTCTTTTATTTCAATTTTCTTCTTGTTATTTTCTTCCACTTTCCTCTCTTCCAAACTTATTCTCTGCAAATTTTGGGTATATTTGATTGCACGAGTATCCTCATCATCTTCATCATCATCGTCAAAATTAAATGATTGAGTTTTACCCAGAGATATCAACAAAGAAAATATAATGAAAAGGATCAGGAATATTTTAACCTTGTTCATTTTTTATTGATGAAATCGATATTTTTTTATTTTTTTATTTTTGATTTTATATTTTGAAAGATTTGACAGAAAAAAAAAAAATGACACTATTATTTTTATTTCACTTTTTAAATTTATTCTCCAACAATCTTGAATGGATAATTTTCATAAATTTTGATTATTTGGTTGCATTTGTAGTTTGGATAATTTACAAATTCTGTATTATATTCGCCGCATTCTTTTGAAATGGATTTAAATTTTGATTATTTGGTTGTATTTGTTGTTTTTCAAACTTTCACCTTGTTTAATTATAATGAGCTTCTATGATCAAGATATTGTTTTGAAAAGATTGATAATTATGTTTTGAATACAATTAAAATCGATATAAATTGTCCTATTCCTTATAAATCTCCAAAAATCCATCTGCGTGAGAAGATCCCGAAGAGGAATCACTATAGATAATTTACACTTTTACAAATTAGAAAGCTTCGATTTTTTTTCATTTTTATCTGAGGATCCAACAATAAATTTAAAATTCTAATTTCACCTTCTAATTTAAAACTTTTAGATAATTGTGAATCTAAAATTAAGCCATATTATAAGAAAGGATTGATTGTTAACAAAATGGAAGATCATTAAGTTCAAATATTTAAATGAAATAAAATAATAATAAAAAATTTGAAACAATCCAAAACAACTATCTTTATAATATTAATATGGAAAAAGTTCTTGTAGTTTCTTATAAAAATGAATGGCCTCAAAAGTATTTGAATGAGAAAAATAAACTCAGCTCTACCATATCATCTTATTTGCAAGACTCAGAATCTATAGAACATGGTATGGATCTCATAAAATTTAATCAAAATTTCATATATTTTTGATTTTATAATAGTTGGATCCACATCTGTATTAGGATCCATATGCCGTGATATCATTGATATTCAAGTCGCAGTTAAAGATCTTCCTCCAAAACCCAGATTAATTCAATTAATGGAGAATATGGGTTATTCACAACATAGTACAGCTTCATATTTGAATCTCGGTCATGAATTGGCTATATTTGAGAAAGATGGCTACAGTAAAAATTCTTTACCAATAATTACCTCATCATTTCTAACCATTTTTTTAAAAAATTAGCTGTAATGATGAAAAAAAAGGTGAAAATAAATTAAATAAATTTTATTTCAATTCCAAATTTTATTTTTATCCAATGAAGGAAGGAAAATTCTGGACATCTGCACAAATTTTGAGAGATTAGTAAATAAAACCCTATTCATATTATCCTTATTATCAATTATTTTTTTGTTTTAATAGCTTGAGAACCCACGAAGAAGAATTGAAGGAGTTCAACAATTTCAAAAGTAAGATTGTTAGATCATCTGATTCTTCCCGCAAAAATTATGAACCCAAGAAATTGAATTATGAGGAAGATTTGATGAGTAAAGCCGATAATTGAATGGAGTTACCAAAAATCAGAGCATGATATCGAGATTTTGAATAAATATCTATCTCCTTCCAAGCCTGAACCTAAATCTGAGCAAGAAGAATCAGGCAATTATATCAAGTAATTTTTATTGATCAAATATTTCTTTCGAGAAGATTATCATTTATTTAGATATGATGTATTGAAAACCAAGCCTTGGGAATTACAAAGAGATAAACTTGAAACTTATTTATCGTAAAAAAAAAGCAAAATAATTTTTTATTATACATTTTTTTAACAAAAATTTGCAGTCCCTCTGATTTCCAAGAAGTGTTTGGAATTTCCAAGGAAGAGTAAGCTCCTTCTTTATTTTTTTAATTATTCTTATTAATTCTTATTTCTTTCCTTCAAGATTTAATCATCTCCCCAAATGGAAACAACAAGACAAAAAAAAACTTGTCAATCTTGTATAAACATATTCAAGACAATTTTTGAAAGAAGAATTATTTTATCCTTTAAAAAATCGAAACAATAAAAAGTTTTAATATTAATTCAAAATTTCTTTTATATACATTTAACTATTCTTCACTCAATCTCTCAGGGATTTTTGAATTGACTTTTGATTTGCATTCAATTGAAAAAAAAAAAAAATATAAAAATGAAAATCCTTATATTTATTTTAATTCATTTAATTCTGGGCCCAGTATCAAATAAAGGACTGCAATGATCTTATGAATATTGTAATCGAAAATTATATAATTCAATATATAATTATTTTTTTTTTATTCAACATAATCAATACCATATTCAATCTCAAATAAATTGCATCTAGATAACAAACAATTCTACCGTATATTACAACATTACAAATGATATTGATTGCTGGAATTTCACTTTTCAACCGGTTGGGAATATCAACAATGTTTTCCATGGGCTTTTGGAAGGAAATAATTTTATCATATCTAATATTAACTACACCAATTTGTTGGAATTTGGGTAAAGAAACCAAAATTAAAAAAAAAATAAAATTCCAAAATTTATTAATTTTTTCAAAAAAAATTAAAGAGATCAAGCACAAGGAATAATAAGGTTTGCATCAAATGCCATAATTAGAAATATTGTTCTGCAAAACATAAATATCAATGTTACCACTATTGGATGTGGAGGGTTAATAGGGAACGGAACCAATCTTATTCTTCATAATATACATTTCATAACATCCAATGAATCAATCAGTAACAATGTCTATAATCAAGGTGGGAATACAGGTGCTTTAGCGGGAGTTCTCGGTTACTTTAAAGATATTTTTTTTTAATTTCAAAAATAAACTTTGTAATCACTTATTAAAATAAGAATACTCTGAAGTTTATAATTGTACAACAAAAAATACCAAAGTCTTTCTTACAAGTGGGTGTGGAGGTTAATGCTCCATATTAATAAAAAAATGATTAAAAATTTTTTAACGAATGATTAGGTGGTTTATTTGGCATCATTCGGACTGTGAACATGTCCTCCCTCTATGTAGTCGGCTTCCAAAACTCAACTGAAACCCTTTTGAGTGGACCATATTTATTGGGTAATCATCTTTTTGTTTCTATTATCAATTAATAAAAAAAATTTTTATTAGGAGGAATAGTTGGGTGTTGCCAAAACTCTTCTCTGCGTCAGTCAGGAGTTTCAGAGGGAATCATAGAGTAAATTCATTACTATTTCTAAAATTACCTTTGATAATCATTAAAATTTTAAAAAGTGGAAGTCAATTTTCAGTGGGTGGAGCTGGAGGAGGTTAATAAATACTATTTTTACAAAAAATAATCATCTAATCGACGCTGTTAAAAATATAAAGGAATTAATGGTATCTGGGAATTTTCAGAATTGTATTCTTTTGCCACAATGAAAGGATTCCAAAATTTAGGAGGTATTTTTGGAACTTTGACTATTGATAATAATCTTACCTATTCTATTTCAAATGTTTATTCCACTTCCCCTACAAAATCTATCAATAGCTCCATTGGAGGGCTTATAGGTATCTCCTTATTACTCAAATTTTTAAATTATTTTGAATTTATTTAAACTGCATAGGGTGGTTGGAAGTGAAATCAACTGGGTCAGTAATTATTACCATGAAAAACTGTTATTATAATGGGATAATACAAGGAGGAGAAGTAGTTGGAAATATAGCGGGGTTGGTTACTAACCAAACTAATGATTACGTTTTCAACTTTGAAAATGTTTATTTCAACAATGAGACTAATAGTTACCCTTCTTTCGGGAATACTCTGACTAACCTTGCGAATGTCAACTCTCTTTCTCAAAGTGAATTGGAAGTGGAAGTAAGAGATAAATATGATCAATGTATATGGGATGGTTTGCATCTCAGAATAGAATATGGTTATAACCACTCTACTATTTGCTCAACAACCCTTGTTCCATCAACTATTCTGGAATCTACTATAATACCATCTTCTTCTATTACACCAACTACATCCATTCCTCCAACTAATTTTCCTCCCACTGTTTATGTTTCTTCTGTTTACGGATCTTCTTTTTCTATTTCCACTTTTTCATCTTCTACTATATCTCCTTCTACCCTTATTCCATCAACAGTGATTCCTTCACCAAGCTCTTTCAGTTGTTTATTTGATGTGCCAAATTGTAGAAATTGTCCCACCAATGGTCTTGATATCCCATTTTATCAACATGGATTAAACATCAGTTGTCTGCAATTAAATGGGAATTGGGTTTGGTCCGCTCAAAATTCAACTTCAAACACAATTTATATTTCTACATCTATTCTTTTAAATGGGACCAGTTTATATTTGCAAGGAAATTTTTCGCAAAATGATAACACAACTATTGCTTTTGTTATCCAAAACAACAATTTTGGTTCCATCAATGTCACCGGTTGTGTCACTTTACAAGGAAATATAATTTTATACTTAAATACTCAACCGAGCCAAAAAAACTCAACATACCTACTCTTCAAGTATGATTGTAAATCAAAAGTAAACATATCTGTTGATCAAGTCAAAGTAATTCCGACTTTCTCAAAAATTAAGTGTGATATCTATAAATCTTCTTTAAATAAACAACCAAACTCTTTGTCTATTTCTTTTTCTTTAGGAAATGGTTGCAACAAAGTTCCCGTAGGTTTGATTGTTGGTTTGTCAATAGGATTACCAGCATTGACTCTGCTGATCATTACAGTTCTCATTTTTTTATTCAAAAACATGAACAACAAAAAAATGAGCAAGTTCATAGATGATAGGAACCATGATTCTCAAAGCAATCCAAACTTTGTTGAAAATACTTCATTTAATGATAAAAATAAGACAAAATGGATAGAAAATGATATAGAAATGAGATCCAATTAGCTTTTTTAAAGTCAATTGCAGAAAATAAATTTAATTATTTGATAAGTTTTTAAATGAATAGTTTCATTTATCCTTTTTCTCGACATTGTTTTGAACGGAAGTGATGATTGCGTAAAATTTCTTGGATATACATCTTAAAATTAAGCCGGGAACAAAGATCCACATGTAGTTAGGCAAAATGTAAAGAAACAAGAATGTAGTCCAGTCGTTGTGTTTTACGTTGGCGTTGTTTGCTCCGTGTTCTACCAATGCATAGACAATAGTTTTGGAAAATGTGAACGAGACGGATATCCAAATCTAAAATGAAAAAAATGAATGTGAACAAGATGATAAAAGATTAATAAAGATATCACCAAATTTCCAATATTATTATATTATGATCTCTTCGAAATTAAATCAAAAAATAAATATTTCTAATAAAGATATGTGCATAAAAAATTGTTTCAATTATACATTGTGATTTGTGATTTAAAATAACTTAAAATTTGATGCTAAGAAATTTCGAATAATTTTTATAAACATATTATATATTTAAGAAGGTAAAAAAAAAATATTGTATTTTACCAAGAACATTGATAAGACTCTATTCTTCCTCGAAAGAAAATACAATAATGTTCCCAATACCAATAAAATGACTTCCACGATGTTCATATAGGTCTGTCCAATTCCCCATTCATTATCAACATCTCTGTAAACATAATCGATGGTGATATATTTGGCATAGGGAGCCCAGATGTGATGTAAATCTCCATTAGGCAAGGATCTTGGTCTATTCAAAATGAATCCAATATCCCACATTACAATAAAACTTGATACAACACACCAAAAGAGAGCCCATGCAGGTAATGATAAATTTCTTCTGACTTGATCTTCTTTCATTTAAATTTTTTTAATTATTTTTTCTTTAAATTAGTTAGATCAAAGCAGCATTGTGAAAAAATTGATCTGATATCAAAATATAACTTTATAAATTCTTATAATGAATTCAATTGAATAATAAATTGGGAGGAACTTTTTAAAAAGGAATTTCCTCCAATTTATTATATAATCAAAAATAATTTGCAATTCAACAGAATAATTCATTTGTTGTATTTGAAAATGATGCTTATCATCAAAAATTGGATTGTATCACAAAGAAATCAACCAAATTTATCCCTGCACAAAATTAAAGTGATTTGTTATCTGGATACGAAATTTAAGATATTGGTACGGATATCCATTTTCAAGTTTAAATTAAACCCTTTTATATTACCAACATCCAAATTTCTAATGATTTTTGAGATAAAAATCTCTCTTTCTCACAATTTTCCTTGAAATATAGAAAGAGAGATCAAATTGAATTTTGGGATCTTTTTGATTTTTTTTTATATTCAATTTCTGTGAAATAAAAACAACTACCCAAGATCCATTTGCATGATCAAAGTTCATACAACCAATATCATTATGATAAATTTCTCAATATATACGATATAAAAAAAATCATGAGATATTTAAGTTAAAATAATTTTAAAATTAATAAAAAGGACCTTATATTTGAAAATTACTAAAAATAACCAATCCAACAAGCTGATAAGAAAGATTTAGAAATTCCATAAATCAAAAAAAAAAATATAAAACGTATTGCCTCCTTCATTTTCTCCATACCATTCAATTTACTGTATACATAATTATTATTTAATGTAAAATTATTATAAGTTTATACTGAAATAATAAGAAAAAAAAAATAAAAAAATCAAAAGAAAAGGCCTTTATTCTTCCTTCACTTAATAACCTACTAATCAAAAATAATATATCCAATAGAAAAGAAATACGAATCATAATTATCAAATAATCATCCAGCAGCATGGAAAATACACAATTTTTGATTAGCAAGCGCATGTTAGGGAAAGGAGCTGAGGGAGAAATATTGTTGGCCAAAAATGTGATTAACAATCAATTATGCGCAGTAAAAGTTTTGGATAAGACCAATCAAAGGATATTGAGGAAACCAAAGAGAGCATATACTGAATTGAAAATCTTTTCAAGGATTCAAAAGAGGAGATTCATTAAAAACGATGATACAGAAGATGAAGAAGATATCATCCAAATCGAGACATTACATCCCAACATAATCAGATTATACCATGCAGAGGAAAATAACATGTCAGTCAGATTATATCTCGAATATTGCGAATATGGATCCCTCTCTGATTTCCTCCGTAAGAATATCAATCTCAGCAAATCCATCAAAATGAAAATGTTTTTGAATGTGCTCGATGCCGTATGTTTTCTTCATGATGTGGTGAATATATGTCATAGGGATATCAAGGTAACAATAAAAAAGAAATTTGAAATTTTCTTATCATCAGGAGTTTAATTTATTGAATCAAATACTGTGTACACAAAAAATATCATATAATTTATATCATATGAAAACCAAAAAAAAATTTATTTTATACATTAAATTTAATCATTCCGAAAAGGGGAAGATCAAAAAATATTGAATAGCCAATCAATCTCATCAATAATTTATTAATTTTTTTTTATCATACGAATAGCTCAAAAACATCCTCGTATCAAAAAATTTTGTTGCAAAGTTGTGTGATTTTGGATTCTCCACTGATCTCAGAAATGATGAGTATTTGCACAAAAAATGCGGTAATCATATATTTTTACATTAAATTTTAATTCCACGTTGAAAATTCAATTATTTTTTCTCTTTATCTCCTTTGAGTACCATTTTTATACATTCAAATTTTTTATACACAAAAAAAATTAATTATAAACAAAATTAATTAATTTTTCAAACAAAAAAAAAGGTACAATAAACTCCATGGCACCAGAGATTATTTGCAAAAAACCATACCAAGGGAGAAAGGCGGACAGCTGGAGTCTAGGTGTAGTTTTTTATTTTCTTTTTTATAATATCTATCCTTACACCGGGATAGGCAACGACCAACTTGAGAGCAACGTACTCGGAAAACCTCTAAGAATCCCTGTCAGAGCCACTGCAGTCGAATACTTCATTTTGAGATCTTTGTTGAGAAAGAACCCCTCTTCCAGATTGACACCCTCTCAGTTGAAACTCCATCTGGCGAAAGGCGAATTCTGCAATATCAAACAACAAAGCGACGACATTCCTAGTACTTCTTCCGAAAACGAATTTACTGTTGAAAAAACCACCCAACAACAATCTATCTTCTAAAATTCCTGTTCTTGTAACATCCTCTTCTTTTTTCTACAAAACTCTTTTTCTAAAAACAAAAAAAAAACCATAAACATCCAAAAAAAAAAAAAAGAATAAACAAAAAAAAATCTACCTCCTATCACTTGTCAATACAAACTAACACCATTTTTGTTAAATTAACTGAGATAGGCTTGTTCTATCTTGGGAAAAATTTTTTTTGAATAAAATAAAATAAAAAACAAAATAAAATTTTTTTTTTGAGATTGAAATATTGTCATGATACTTTTAAAAAATTTAGTATCCAATTACAAGATATGTTTGAGAAATAAAGTTTTTTTGAATCTCTTTTAATTAAGTTTGTTTTACTTGGAAAAGATTCAAAAAAAAAAAAAAAGAAAAAAAAAGTTGCTATTTATTTCTTCTCCAGAAGAGTCCAAGAATGTAAGGTTGCCAGAAGTTCTCGTACTTCTCCTTGAGCCCCTCGATGAACCAGTCATTCTTCTCGACCTTCTTCCTGCATCCCTCGGAACCACAGCCACAGTAAGAGAGACTGTCGTAAAGAGTATCACTGGTGGCATAGTCATAAGTGACCTCCTCGCCTTGCTTGATGTCCTTAAAAGCAAGGATGATGCGAGCATTGTAAAAAACAGAGTTAGGATTGCAAGAATGATTCATGAGGTAGGAATGATCCTCCTCCATCACATCGGAGCTGAGAGGCATGGCAAGATGATGATGATCTACCTGATAGCCATAATGCAAAACCCAGTTCTTATCGTTCTCTTCAAGCTTCTCGATCTCCTCAGAGGTGATATATCTGAGCGCCTCATCCTCATCCCTCTCGATCCACAAGATCTCTCCCTTCTTGATCTCTCCCGTGGCGAACAATCCGCGGCCAAAGCCCAAAGGATGGATCTTGGAGGTCAGATTGTGATGCAATCCAAAGAAGGGCGTATTCTTATCTCCAAAGGTATGGGATTTGATGAAGGAGGCAAGTTTATGTACATAGGAATGTGTATGCCCTTTATATTCATCCCAAAGCCTCTCGAAATCATATTGTAAGAATTTATCCCTTTTTTCATTGGGTTGATTGGCAATGAACGATTCTCCAAGCCCATTCGCCTCGATGACAGCATAATCAATAAAAATCTCTTCATCCATCTCTATATCTCGAGATGCCACAAGATTCTCATCTCCCTCGAACCACGCATTGGCATTCGATGAATGATTTATCAGATGTATCGCCTCCAGATTCTCCTTATTCACCACTTTTCCATCTTTATCTATCTCTGGTCCTATGAGCTTGTAATGATCTATTTGCCAACAATATTTATACAAATTCGCTAAATTTAAAAATTTTTTTTTCAAATTTTAAATTTAGCAAATTTAGAAAAATATTTTTTTTTTTTTTTTATGATAAATATTCTGTACATCTGGTTTCACTATCAAATGACCAAAATTCTTCAATTGGTATTATTCTGTGCTTTTCCAAGTTCAATTCGAATAAAAGTGTTCCTTTTTTTATCTCTTTCTTTGCGAACAATCCCATCCCACATACTTTCGATTCACGTAACTCTATATCACTATTCCATTCAGACAATCTTCCTATCCCTCTTGTATCTCCTAGATATCTCTTTTCAATTGGCAATTTGAATGAATCTAGTAAGTCTAATACTCCTCCACTCATTATTAATTTTTAAAATAGATTCTTTATTTTTTGAAAACAAAAATTTAGATTTTTTTTTTTATAATTTTTATTTTATAATTTTTAATTTTTTGATTTGGTAACAAATATCAAATAAGTAGAATCTGATTAATTGAAGTGAAAAATTTGGAAATCTAATTTGGATCTAGTGATAAAATCCCAACCCCAAATGGATTGTGATTTTGATTTATATATTTGATTAAAGAGATGTTTTGCCTTTATAAAAATATTCTGGATCAAACATCTCACATTAATTTGAAAATGTATTAATAAACTTTTGATCCTAACAAAATGTATGTCAATCTCAAAATCAAATAAAAAGGAATAAAAAAAAAAATTAACTCTCTCAATAAAATAATGTTTTTTTAAATTGAAGGAAAATATAATATCCAATCATTTTCCATCATTATCAATTGCATTTAGAGAAAGGAAAATGGAAATTAATATTAATTTTTTTTTATTCAAGAAAATGGGATAAAAATTAATAAAAAAATCATCTCATATGAATGTTGTAAATTGGAAAATTTCACCTCAAATGTATATAAAAAGTACAAAATTTAAATTTAAAGGAAAAAAAAAATATTTATAAAGAAAAAAATTTTTTATTTAAAAATATTGTTGTTTTGGAGAGATAAAATTTTCCAATAATATTTCTCTTTCGAATTTCAATTAATTATTCGAATTATTCTCATCTTTGGAATGGACGACAATCCATTTTGAATCTTCTTCTTGCCTGCAATTCGGACACATATATTCGATATTTGCTTGAACACTGGACAATTCTTTCGGGCTGATGTTATCACATTCGATATGAATCCACAATTGACATTTATAACAGCCAATCATGTTTTCTCTTCTATAATCTTTTGAACAAATAGGACATTGGCCTTCCTCATCATTATCCTCATCATTATCATCTGTATTTTCTTCTTTATTTTTATTTTTCTGGTTCCTTTTGGGCTTCTTTTCGATAATTTTTGTTTTTTTGGTGGTCTCCTTTGTTTTTTTTGTTGTATTGGTATTATTATTCTCGCTTCTATTTCTTTTTTTTGTTTGTTTGCTTTGTGTAGTTTTATTCGTATTATTATTGTTGTTATTTGTATTATTCTGGATGGTTCCGTTATTCGCATTATCATGATTGGAAAAAAAATCAACCATATTAACAATCAAATTTGCACATTCCTCAATATCTCCTTCCTCCTTTTTTTCACTTCCAATTTTTTCAGTCATCAGATCTCTTATAATTTGGAATTTCTCTTTTTTGGAATTTATTAATTATTTGCTTCTAAAATATTTATAGGTTTATATTATTTTACAAGCAGTATTAATTTTACCAATCCTTCAATCTATTAAATTATGACAGGCAAATAAATTATGATCAAGCTTTTTTTTTTTTTTATTATTTTTTTGGTGGCAAAATTTTATAATATATTTACTACATATTAATCTGGCTTTCATCATCAATACATGATCCAGCTTGATGCAATTATCTGGTGGTGCAGATTGGAAAATAGTTGAAAATAAAAAAAAAAATGAAAGGTAAATGATAATAAAATATTTTTTTGAGATCCCACTTATTCTAATTTGAAAATTGTCTATCAAAGATAAGGATGATCATTCCTCTGACGATTATGATGATTTGAATGATGAAACTTTTGGAAATGTCGATGTTGGTAATTTTAATTCTTTTATTTTGACAACAAAAGATTATTTTTTTAAAATGAATACCTTCTATATTTATTCTCTTCTCAACCAAAATCTTATTTTTATTTTTTCTCAATAATTTCTTTAAATATATCCAAAGATAATGAATGGAAACCAACTGAAGATTTCACATCGAATGAAAAAGAACAATTATCAAAAAATATACATGTTGAATCGAAATTAAAGAAGGAGAAGGAATTTGCTCTGGATAATAAGAACAAAGAAGAGGGATTAACATCTGTAAGAAATATATATATTTTGTTTATCTTTTAAATTTTATCTTTTAATTTGAATAATACTTTTATATATCAAATAATTCATCTATTAACTTTATATTAATCAATTTATTACATATAGGCATTAGATAAAATATATCTCAATTTGGTTGATAGTGATAGTGAGAGTGGAAGCGAAGAAGATGGAGAGGAGCAGATCTTCCATCAACCCCAAAGCAATAGCACTCCCAAACAACAACCAACCATAATAACACCCACCTTTAACAATCCTAATTCAAAAGGGGGGATACTATCACTTCAAGATATCGAAAAACCGACAAATAATCTGACATTAAACAACCATCAATCAAACAATGGTGTGGGCATCAAAAATAATAATTTTAATACAGCGCCATCACAAAATAATTCGAATAATTTAAACATAAAGGTACAGCAACACAATCAAACGGTACAGCATCAACAAACACACAATCAACAAAACCAACATCCACAACATCAACATCAAAATCAATTACAACAACAGATGATCCCTCCTTGGTATTTTGGGATCCCCAATTATCCTCCTCCATTGATCCAAATGCTCATCAATGAACAGAGACTTCCCAGCGAGGTTGCAGAGCTCATTAAAAGAAATTATTTGAATTTTATCAATCTCCCTAAATTTCAACAGGAGCAGGTACAACAAAATATCCTCAATTATCTCCAGGAGATGGAGAGACAAAAGCATCTTCATAACAATAATATACAAAATAACATTGAAGAAAATACAAATATAGAATCTCCATCTGGAAAGAGCGATACAGAAAACAGCAATGGTAATCGAAGAAATAATAATAATAATAAAAATTCGCCATATAAAATCCATTCTCATGTGCATAACATCGATTGGAGAAAAAACAAAAACAGAATGACTGCCACGGAGATATCCAGCATTCTCAAAGTCACAAATCATCAACTCAAATTCTCAAACTATGCTCAAGATTTTTACTATCAGACATACATGAAGAAATACAACAAAAGCAAGGCTGACAACTCTTTCCCTCCTGTACAGTCTTCCCACGAGCCTATCGCTTTCATCGGTAAGGCGCCAAAGCCTTCCAAAAACATCGAGCTGTTTGCGGGGGTTTTGGGAATCGTCCCCAGTGGTTCTGCTAGGGCTCCTCGTCTCGAGATTGAGTTGGGAGAATCTAATTCTTTGAATCTTGATCACATTCACCCTGAGAACACATTTAACCCTGAGCTCAGCCGTCCAATGAATATGCTCATCAACATGAACGTTACCAAGCACTCCATCTCTTTGGTCATTGAAGAGATTTTTGATATTGCTTTGGATCTTGAGGATTTGAACCTTGTTTTGGAGTCTGTCGACCCCAAGACTCACCAACATGAGTACAGCGAGGCCATGAGCAAAAAGGAGCAGATTTTGATCTATCTCAACAAACGTCTCGTTGTCTTTCTCAACCAGGAGTCTCCTTTGAAGGGCAACCCTCTCTTCCCTTTCTTGCTTCAAAGCAACAAAGGTATCAAATTGATTTCTAGAATCGTCAAGTTGATTGCTCCCCAACTCGTTTTCATGTTTTTGTCCTTATCTTTCCTCAATCTCAATCTTTTGAGGCCCTTGTTCGATGATCATACTATCTTCAATCTTTTCGATTCTTACTCCAAGTTGACCTCCTTTTATGATCTTCAACACACTTGTCACTTGATTTTTGTCTTGTTGCAAAACAACAGCGAAAATTTGCTTTCTTTTTATTCCTCCAAGCCTGGTTGTATCATTCTTTCTTCTTTGTTAAAGTCTGTCCACCAACACACCAACAACAGACAAGATTGGGAGGATCTTTTTTCAAAGTTTTATCTTTCTTTTCAAAACAAATTTCTCGAAATTTCCAACAAGTTTTCTGAAAAGTCCAGTTCCGAATTCTTTTGGCAACTTTTAGCTTCCATTTGTATTCATTCCAATGAGGAAAAGAAGAAGGACCTTCACACTCTTTTATCTGATCACATCTCTCAAAATCTCAAGAAATCCCCTTCTCCTACCCTCAAGCAAATTGCTCAATTATTAAATATTAATTGATCTCTCCATCATCGTATTTGTATTTTTGTTTCTTCCAAATCTTCAATTTTAATTTCATTATAAATATTTAAAAAAAAAAATGATTCAAACTAATTCCCCCAAAACAAATTTGCGTTCTGGAGGATTGACTGTAAATACTCTTAAATTGATGGATGAATTTATTTATAATTTTTTTTTTTCATTCCTTTCAGGTAAATCTTGTAAATATTGAAGATTTGAAGGTTAGTCCTTTGCATTTGGCTTCAAAAAGGGGAGATTTGAAAAGTTGCCTTAGTTTATTCAAAAAATGGTAATTATAGAACATTATAGGATAATTATGGAATGAAATTTATTCAAGGCCTTTAAAAAATATCATAATTTTACAATGCCTTATAATTATTAATAAACCTTATACATCCTAGATATATAAGTTAATTATAAAAATATATTTGAGGATAAATCAATTATAACAAGAGGATCAATTATATATCTGAATCGAAAAAATAATAGCGGATATAAATACTTTTGAAAACAAATGATAAATAAAAATTCATTCAAATAAAATTAAATCCATTTGGACTATCACAAGGATAGTTATTGGCAAAATAAAAAATAATCACCAATTAACTTTACAAAAAAAAATTTATAAATTTTGACATATAGCACGAAGGATTCAAAGATAGGAAAGATGTTAAATGATAATGATAATCTCAATCTACAAACACCATTGCATTTTGCGGTGAAATATGGCTCGATTGATATAATCAAACTGTTCATCACCCACGCCAAAAACATCAAGGGAATTAAACAGTACCAGCTGAAAGACAAGATAGGGAGAACTCCCGTTTTATACGCTGCGAGATATGGTCAGCTCGAAGCATTGAAGTTATTGATTGATGTAAAAATTTTTTTTTTTTTAATTTAATTTAATCTAATTTAATTTTAAATTGTTTATCAAATATTTTACATTTGCTTCATTTTTTTCTTAAAAATTTAACCTCATCGCGTTTTTCTTTTCAATTTTTTTTTTATTTTATTTTGTCCAGGCTGATCCTGAATGTATCAACCACAAAGACGAATGGGGGTAGGAAACTGTTCACAATTTTTCTTTTTTGTTAACTTATATTTCTTAAAGCGAGGGAATCATGCACTTTGCTTCAGTGTATCACTATATCGAAGTTATACATTATTTGGTAATTATGTTTTTTGTTTTTTTTTGATTTTTGAAATTTTTTTTTTATTTTTATTGTTATATTTTTAAACACAAAATTTCTTCAACAAAATTTGTAATTACTTCACATTCGAATTCTTAGATGAAAAATACTAAAATGGATCTCAATATATCTAATAACTGGGGAGACACCTGTTTACACAAAGCCGCAAGAATGGGAGATGTAGAAGTCTGTGACATACTCATTTCATATGGAGGAAGGTTAACTTTTTTTTTTTTTTTTTATTTTTTAACATTTTTTTTTTTATTTTGATTTAATAATTTGTATTTTAAATTTTTTTTTTTTATTTTTTTTATTGACAAATATTATTTTTTTTTTAAAATTTAATATTTTTAATTAAAACTTTATGATGATTTTTTTTTTTTCATTTTTAAATTTGTTATTTGTTATTTATTTTTATTTTTTAAATTTTGTTTATTTTTGAACACCAAAATTTTGAATTGGAGCAGAAAAGAAACAAGAAACATAAAAGGTGAAGCGCCATTAGAGCTACTCGACAGCGAAAAGGTGAAGCTGATGAAAAACCTCTCCTCTTTCGAAATTGTGCCTCCTGAGAACGTCCAAAGAAAGAATAAACTCATCTCCAAGTTCTCCACTCTCGATCAGCTCAGCAGACTCAAGGAGAGTGCAAGACATCTCCACAAGAAGGGAACTTTGAAGTTCAAGGGTCGCACCAAGAGTGAGTTGAAGGTTGTTGAGCAAGTTGAAAAAGGGAATTTTGAGGTGAGAAATTTCTTGACATTTTTTATTTTTTATTTTTATTTTTCAATTTTTATTTAATTTTTTTTATTTTCATTCTTTTTAAAATTTTTTATTTTTTATTTTTTAATTTTTTTTTTGTTTTTTATTTTTTTATTAGATTTTTTTTGTTCTTTTTTTAATTACAATATTTATTCAATTAAAAAAATATTATGAAATTGTTTTATCAATTAATTTATTCATTTTAATAAAATAAATTTATTTTATATTAATATTTTTATTTTATTTTAACATTTTTTTTTTTTTGGCCAACAGATTTTGATGGAGAACTCTGACTCCAACTTAAAGCCTGTTCCATTTGTAGAAGAGATCCTTACTCCCGAAAAATGCAAAGTGTTGGGTGTCATAGATCCCTACAGAAGATATTTTTTTGGTAAAAAATAAAAAAATAAAAAAATAAAAAAATAAAAAAATAAAAAATAAAAAAAATAAAAAATAAAAAAAATAAAAATAATGAACATTAAAAATAAAAAAAAAGTGAAAAAATGAAAATTATTAAAAAAAATTATTTTTTATATTCCCAGAAAATGAACACTACTTGTTCCTCACCAAAAACATGAATGCAGAAAAGGAGAAGAAGGAATATGCGATTGCTGCTGTGTTAAAAAAGGCAGTCAATGGCTCTCATTTGGCAACTATTTTCGCAAAGGTATTTTATTTTTATTTTTATTTTTATTTTTTATTTTTTTATTTTTAATTTTTTATTTTTTATTTTTTATTTTTTATTTTTATTTTTATTTTTATTTTTATTTTTATTTTTATTTTTTATTTTT
>JAMYWO010000269.1:22001-48259 GCA_024220525.1 Cochliopodium minus
AAAAAATAAAAAAATAAAAAAATAAAAAAATAAAAAAATAAAAAAATAAAAAAATAAAAAAATAAAAAAATAATAAAAATAAAAAAAAAATAAAAAATAAAAAAATAAAAAAATAAAAAAAAAATCAAAAATAAAAGAATAAAAAATACAAAATGAAAATTTGTTAGTGAATATATCAAAGAATGGATCAATATCAATCAACATATACAAAGATCATATGATCATATTCAATCAATTATCAATTTAGATACCATCATATGTTGAAACATAAAAATTGATCCAAATTATATTGCGCATATTAAATTCTTACAAAAAAATTTTCAATACAAAAATAAAAAATAAAAAAATAAAAAATTGTTTAAAAATAATTAAAAAAATTTATAAAATAAAAAATAATAATTAAAAAAAAAATTGAAAAGTCATTTTTTAAATAGTGATTCAAGGAATACAAAACAATTTCAAATTTGCAAGACATTTTCTCTTTTTGAATTTGAAAGAAGATCCAATGGAAGAACTGATAAATGTGTTGTTGGAAATATCCTCCAGGTTTAAGAAAAACAAGGAGCCTGTTATCCACTTTCATTTTGACAAGTTTCTTCAATACAACACCCTGATGCTAAAACAAAACAACACGTAAATAAAAAATAAAAAAATAAAAATTTTAATTTTAATTTTAAAATAAATACTAAAAATAAAATGATAAAAAAAATTAAAAAATGCAAAATAAAATTAAAAAATGATAAATCTTGAATAGTAAAAAATGGAAAAAAACAAAAATAATAATAGAAAATAAAAAATTTAAAAAAATAAAAAAAATAGTTTTACATTTAAAATAATAATAGAAAATAAAAAAATAAAAATGATGAAATAATAAATAAGAACAAATCATTTAAAAACTATTAAAAAGACAAAACCAAGCACCAGTACAAGACGAAAAAGCAAACCTAAAAAAAACGACAGAGGACACAAATCTAAAAAACTCATCCACCTCTGTTAATTCCCACCAAGAAGCAATCCCCAAAGTTTTGCTTACAAGTTTGGACGATAACAAGTACCAATATCTTGCGGAGAAAAAACCTTCCGACGAAGAGTTTATGTATGAGAAAGAAATCAAGGAGATCATTACTTTTAGCATGTTCAAAGACATGATTGGTTTTGTTACTAACAAAAAGCTTGAAGAAAATGAGATATCTGATGCTTTGAGGTAAAAAAATAAAAAAATTTTAAACAAAATAAATTTGAATAAAAAAATGAAATCAAAAATTAAATAAAAAATAAAAATGAAAAAAGAAAAAATGGATAAAATAAAATAAAAAATTAAAAAAATAACAAAATTATTAAAAAAATAAAAATAATGAAATTGTTAAAATAAAAAAATAAAAAATGGAAAAAAAAATTTTATTTAAATTAATTTGTAATAAAGATATCTGATGGACACTGGAACGCTTCTTTTCTTTGAAAACGAAGAACACTTGAAAGATGTGATCATATTGGATTTGGAATGGCTCGCAAAAAGGATGAGCAACCTGATAAGCTTCAAAAACAATTGGCACAACGGAATAGTTCCGCTCTCCTCTTTCGCGGAGATTTACAGAGATTATCCTCCGCACCACATCGCTTCTCTCATTTTCCTCTTTGAGAAATTCGAGATCGTCTATCGTTTCAAAGATGGCAATGAGCAGAAGATGTTGATTCCTTCTTTGTTGCCCTTAAAACCTCCCTCTTCTTCTTTTCTCGCTCCTGTTCCTTTTCCTCTTTTTCTCAAAAAGATTCACTTAGTAATATAAAAAAATTTGATCTTTATGTTAATTAATTTTAATTTGTATTTAAATATTATATCATTAATTTATTTATTTTATTACATTTTTATTAATTATTTTAAATTAGATTTCATATTTATTTATATCATTAATTTCTTTATTTAATTACATTTTTAATTATGAATTTAAATAGATATTTACACCATTATTTTATTTTACTTACATTTTAAATATGATTTTTATTTTTTTTTATAAATTTTAAATAATTAATTTTTATTTATTTTTAAATTTTCAATTTTTTGATTCGTCTTAATTTATTAATGTTTTTTTCCAAACGAATTTCATGTTTAATTTTTAAAGGATGAAGACATAGACAATGAAAAACTTTATTTCAGAAAATACAAATTCCCTTTCATCCCTTTCGGATTCTTTGCTCGTCTCATAGCCAAGATCGTCTATTTCAGAAACTTCGAGATTATAAAATTATGGAGAAATGGCATTTATTTAAAAAACGTTAATAAAGAACAAGGTAAAAAAATAAAAAAAAAATAAAAAAAAAAAATAAAAAAAAAATAAATAATAAAATAAAAAAATAAAATATAATAAAAAAAAATTTAAATTTTTTTTTAGCTATTCTTAATTGCAGTGAAGGAGTTTTGAACCCACAGAATAATTTCGAGTATTTTTTGAAGATCAGCGTTTTGTCCAAGAAGAGAAGGAAAAAAAAGGAGAAACTTCTCATCCAACAACTCACCCAAATCATTGACTCTTTGATCAACTGTTATTATTTCAAAAAAAAAATTCAAAGTAAAAATAATTTTTTGGATTTGTTTCATTATTTATTTTAAACATTTTTTCGATTTTTAATATTTAATTATTATTCAAATTTATTTTATATTAATTTTTCTTTATATTTATTTTGGATTTGAATCTTTTTATTTATTTTTACAATTTATTTTAATTTTTACTTACATATTTTTTGAATTTTAATTTTTGACACTTCATATTTTATTTCAATTATTTTCTTTCATTTTAAAAATTTTTTAATTTTTAAATTATAATTTTTATTATTCATTTTTTTTTTTTTTTTGATTTATTTTATTTCAAAATTTTATTTTATTTTTTTCATTTAATTTCATTTATTTTCGTTTATTTTCAATTTATTTTTTTTGATTAAAGATATTAAAGAGGAAGTGATTTGCACACATTGTCTTTTGAAAAACAACAAGAAAAGTGATATTTTTGTGGATGATCTCAAACAAGAAAACGAAATATCCCCCAACCAAACCTCCAAAATAAAGAGGAAAATCTTCTGGTTTCAAGATGAAGAAGAAGAACGTAAAAAAATAAATAAAAATAAATAAAAATAAATAAATAAATAATAAAAATCAAAAAATATAAAATTTTAAATGAACAAAAATAAAAATAAATTAAAATCAATAATTTATATTAAAAATCAAAAATAAATAAAAATTAAAAAAATAAATCAAAAAATCAAAAAATAATAATTTAAATAATTAAATGAATAAAATTGAAATAAAATAAAAAACAAAAATAAAAAAATAACAAAGAAAACAAAAAATTTAAAAATTAAATTAAATTAAAATAAATTAAATTAAAAAAATTGACAAAAATAAATTTTTTACCTTAGAATTGAGTATTTCAATGGGAGGAATTAAAGAAGAAACAAAATGGGAATTCAGCAAACTGATAGAAACATTTTTGAATGGAGAAAATGAAGTGTATTGCGGTGATTTAGAAATCCCTATTGATGAAATCGCTCCCGACATCACTTTCAGTGACATTCCAGTCATAGAAGTCGAAAAAAGTGAACAGATTGGCGCTGGTGGGTTTGGTAAAAAAAAAATAATTCAAAAAAAAAATAAAAAAATTAAAAATGAAAAAAAAATAAAATAAATTTAATTATAAAATGATTAAAAAATTATTAAAAATAAAATTTAAAATAAAAATAAAAAATATATAAAAAAATATTAAATAAAAAAACCATTTAAAATAAAAATAATTAAAAACAAAAAAATAAAAAAAAATAAATAAATAAATAAATAAAAATGAAAAAATTATTCAATAAATTATAAATTTAAAAAACTTTTTATTTAATATTTACTTAATTGTAGGTATCATCTACAAAGGATACATCCTTGATGAGGAAAATTCAAGTTCAATTTCAGAAGAAAAAGACAAAGTGATCAAAAAAATTCCTGTTGCACTCAAAGGTAGACAAAATAAAATACAATACAATACAATACAACAATTTTACAATTTTTTTCTGTTATTTAATTTAATTTGATTTAATCTGATTATTATTTTTAATTTTTAATTTTTTAATTTTTTAATTTATTTAAATTTTTAATTTATTTAAATTTTTAATTTATTTAAATTTTTAATTTATTTAAATTTTTAATTTATTTTTAATTTTTAATTTTTTTAAATATTTTTTTTTTTAAAATAATTTTTTATTAGAATTGAAGATAAAAGCACAAGAAGAAGATGAGGAAGAGAGGATTTTACAAATAGCCACTCTCTTCAAAAACTTTCAACACGAAGTTCTCATCATGTCTTGCAACGAACATGATCATATCGTCTCCCTCTTTGGCCTCACTAAACACCCCCTCATGATGATTCTCGAATTTTGTGATAAAGGTTCAAAAAAATAAAAATAAAATAAAAATAAAAATATAAAAATAAAATAAAAATAAAAAATAAAAAATTGAATAAAATATAATATAAAGATAAATAAATTAAAAAAATAAATAAAGAATAAAATAAAAAGATAAATAAATTAAAATAATTATAAATAAAAATAAAAATAAATTTAAAAATAAAAATAAAAAAATTATTGAAAATAATAAATTAAATAAAAATAAAATAAAAATAAAAATAAATAAATAAAAATCAAATATCAAAAAATCAAAAAATCAAATATCAAAATCAAAAAATAAATAAAAAATAAAATATAAAGATAAATAAATTAAAATAATTATAAATAAAAATAAAAATAAATTTAAAAATAAAAATAAAAAAAATTATTGAAAATAATAAATTAAATAAATAAAAAATAAAAATAAAAATAAAAAGATAACAAAATTTTTAAAAATTAAAAATAAAAATAAAAAATATTCATCATTATTATTTAAATAAATAAATATTTAATTTTTTTGAATAGGAGATCTAAGGAAACATCTGAGTGACTTGGAACTCCTTCCCAACAACGTTTTGAACCCTATGTTACAGCTCAAACTAGCAATAGACATAGCCAGTGGAATAAACTACCTTCACTCCCTCCATCCTCCCATCATCCAGTAAAAAATAAAATAAAAATAAAAAAAAAATAAAAAAAAAAAAAATAATAAAAAAAAAAATAAAAAATAAAAAAAAAAAATGAAAAATAAAAAAATAAAAAAAATAAAAAATAAAAAAAAATTTTAACTCCAAAAAATTTTTTAGTCGCGACATAAGATCTCCAAATATGTAACTAACTTTTTTCAATTTTTTTAAATTTTTTATTTTTAATTTTTTGTTTTTAAATTTTTTATTTTTAAATTTTTTATTTTATATTTTTAAATTTTCAATCTTTTAATTCTTAATTTTTTAAAATTTTTTTTAATAATTTTCATTATTTAATTAATTTTTTTTTAAATTTTTTTTTGAAATTTTTAATTTTCTTATTTGATTAAAATTTTTAATTTTCTTCAAGATTTGTGACATCATTGAATGCAAATGACAAAGTGAACTGCAAAGTTGGAGATTTTGGGCTTTCTCAGCAGACAGGGACCAAACTGAGCCAAAGTTTGGCTACTTGGCAATGGCTCGCTGCTGAAATTCTTCTGGGCAAACCCTATGACGAAAAATCTGATGTATATAGGTCAAAAAAAAAATTTTAAATTTCTTCTTTTAATTTTTAATTTTTTTGTAATTTAATTTATTTTTATTATTTCTAATATTTGTCTTATTTTTTTTTATTTTTTTTATATTCTTTTTATTTTTTAAATTTATTTTCATCATTTCCATTCCATTTTTTCTTGTTATTTTTTGTTAATAATTTCAATTTAATTTTTTCTGTTTTATTTTTTAAACAATTTTTATTTAATTTTTGTTAATAATTTCAATTTCAATAGTTTTTATATTAATTTTTTGATTTTTTTCTTGTTTAATTCAAATTTTTAATTTTTTATTTTTTTTTTTTTATTCGAATAGTTTTGGAATAGTTTTTTACGAGATCATATCAAGAATGCTCCCATTTGAAGAATTCACGCAATTCACAACCGAAGACAACAAATTCAAAGTGATGGAAATCAAAAAAGCGATCATTAAAGACAACCTCCGTCCCACCATTCCCGTCAACACTAATCCCTACTTCAAATCCATTGTGCAACAATGTTGGAACCATTCCCAACAAAAAAGACCTAGCATCAAATCTGTCCTTTCCTACTTAAATCGTTTGTACGAAGATAATCATTTTGATGTAATTGGTAAATACTATTTCCACTGATTATTTAAATATTTGTTTTTTTATTTTTTTTTTATTTTCTTATTTTTATTTTTTTTATTTTTTTTTATTTTTTTTTTAAGATGTCAAAGATCAGTGGACTTTTTGTTATGAATCCAACTATTCCTTTTTGAATCAAACTCAGTATCTCAAGGATTCTCCTCTTCAAAAAAATAAAAAAGTGTATTTAGCTTACAAAAAGATCCAAACAACCAAGATATGAAAACAATACAAATTTAAAATCTCCTGTTGTTATTAAAATATTTATGTATTTAAAAAGAATTTTGGGTTATTTGTTTGAAATAATACAAAATATTTTATTTTATTATCATTATTTATCTTTTTCTTTTTTAACACCATTTTCATGACATTTTAATTTTTCTTTTGTTTCATTCAATTCTCTCTCTATTTGTTCTATCTTTTCGCTAGAGTTTTTCTTGGTATTTTCAAGATCTTTTTGAGTATTTCTGAGATTTTCTTCCAATTTTTTGATGATATCATCTTGAAATTTTTTCATTTTGTGGAGTTCGCGAATATCTTCATTAAGTTCATCAATTTCTTTATTCAAGTTTGAATTTTCTTCATTCAGCAGGATATTCTCATTACTGATTTCAGAGCGTTTTCTTTCAAGATCTTTATATTCATTCAATCTATTCTCCAAATCATTCTTCGTCTTGTTAAAGTTATTAGAAGTAGTTTTGTGATCATTTTGAGTTTTCCCGAGTTCTTCCTTCAAAGTTTTAACTTCTTTCTTTAGTGAATTAATTTCTTTATTAAACTCTATTTCAGGAATCAATGATTTGATGTTTTGGAAGAGGAGCAACCATTTTCTGTCACGGATGTCCAACCAAATATGAACATTTCTTTTGATTATTGCAGCTGCGTGTGTTTGTTTTATGAGTTTCTTGAGGAAAGATCTTGACAACCATGCTCTGAAACCACTTTGAATAGACAGTACCATTTTTCCCAATTTAATATCTCTATACTCTTCCAACTTTTCCAATACTCCTCTTTTGAAGAAGATCTTTGTCACCCCAAATTGGTATAATTCTCCCTTCTCTTCTAAGATGGTTTCTTTCTTGATCTTTTCGTCAAGATTGTTCATGATCTTCATTGTTGCTTCACGAGAATACGGATCATCTCTTTTGACATTTAAATCTAAAAGAAAGAATCGTTTAACAAACTCACTGTAGATCATTCTTTCAGGATATCCTTTACGAGAGAAACGGATACCTTCCAATATTCCATTACAAGCTAATTGTTCCAAAACCAAAGGAGCATCCAAGAAATGAGAAGTTTTCTTAAAGTTTGGGATGATACAACGAATGAAATGAGGGTCGGTAGATCTCAATGAATCATTCAAATCTTTTATTTTTTCCCTGTAAGAACAAGTCACAGTTACAAAAGATTGACCTTCTCTGCTTGATTCAAAGGAATCTCTTTTGATTGGTTTATATTGTGGAGTTATATAATGTTTGTTTAAAAAAACGAATTTGGGGTTGAGAAATTCATCTTTAAACAAATTTGCAATTAAAAAATCTTCGGAACTCTTCATACATTTTGTAATATCCATGTGGAGAGGATCTCTATTCTTCTCGATCCATCCTTCAACGTTGTAATCGACAGTTCCTAAATAATGAGAGATCTTGAAGTTGAAGTCCCTGTATTGAACTTTGCTGTATTTCCTGTTCTTCATTGCGAGAGTATGCAACTTGGTGATCAATGTCTTATTTGTAGCACGTGGAAAGATGGATTCTTCATCAAGGAATGAAAAAATTGAGTTTGGTTTCTTTTCAATGAGATCAATGGTTTCTTGGCAATCCATTCCAAAATCAATGAATTTCCATTCAATCCTTTCTATTTCGTATTCTTCTTGTTCAAGGGTGAACATGTGTTGATTGAAGAATTGTTGGATCTTTTCATTTGTAAAGTTGATGCACAACTGTTCGAAACTGTTGGTTTCGGAGACTTCAAAACCCGAAATATCCAAAACACCAACAAAATAAGATTCAGAATCTGAAGCAAGAGTCTTGTTCAATTTTTGGATCAACCAAAAGAACATTATTTCATAGATAGACTTACACAAAGCCGCCAAGTATTGTTGTGCTTGTACAACAGATAAGCTTCTTTGAATTCTATTGTGACCAGCAATCATAAATGGCTTTGTGATGGAATCTCTCAGTATTTCGTGGTTGACCTTTAACAAATCAGAAGCAAACGTAAAAAAAGTTTCTGGGCATTTAATTTGAGATCCTTCTTCGCCGTACTGAGGTTCGAACTCAACGTTACCCAAGTTCAATATAGCTGCAATAACTCTGAAGACACTTTCTTGTTCTTCCCTTGTTACACCCAAGAAGTTCATAGCTTGAACAGTATTAACGAATTCTTTCGCATCATCAATCGATTGAACTTTTATGCAATCTCCTCCCTTGAGAAATTTGTAATCCTTCAATTCAGTCAGATGAAACTTTTTTCTTGTTTCGAGATGATGACCAGCAATAAACTGGTAGAAGATGTGAAAGTTTCTTTCTCCTTTTCCTTGACCAACCACCCTGCATTTTTCGAGCAAGAAAGTTTGAATCTCAGCACCTACGATAGCACCTCCTTGATTGAACTGAAGACGAATGAACTTGGTAAAACGCGAAGAGTTATCATTCTTGTTGGTCTTTGCATTACCGAACGCTTCCATAATAACATTTGCTTCAAGAATCTTTTGTTCCAATTTATCTACTCCTCTTTTTCTTCCTGAAATTGTTGCAATGTATTGGATCACCTTCTTTGTGTTCTCTGTTTTCCCAGCTCCTGATTCTCCCGTTATCAAAATGGATTGATTTTTTCTATCAATCAGCATTTTTCTGTATGCTTCATCTGCAATCACATATACATGTGGATGCACTTTATTCCTTCTCTTTCCTTTATATATTGCAATCATTTCTTCTGTATATATTTGAAGCTTTTTGTATGGATTGATGACCACCAAGAACAATCCAGAATATGTGTGGATCAAATCATTTTCATAACGTTTTTTCAAGTTGTGGAAAACAGATGCTTCATTCAAATAAGCCAAATCAGATAAATCTGAAACTCCATCGAATTTTCTTACATTTGCATCACAAACATTTTTCTCATCAACTTCAATTTGTTCTCCATTTTCCAATTTAACTTTCAATTTGCCAATTAGCCTGCCAGATATTACTTCTCCAAGTATATATCCTTTATGATAGAAAAGTATTATAAAATATCATTTGAGGTTTATAATTTCCAAATCGATTGAATATACCAATATCGAAATTTAAATAAACCAATATTTTTTTTTATTTTTTTATACCTTTCTCACAATCACGAATCCATACTGATGATTTATCAGGGATTTTGTTTGAATTTTCGAAATTATATCCCATTAGGATCTCATAATTTAAAAAAGAACTTTTGTTCATATCTCAATTTTTTATATTCTTTTCAATTTCAAATTTCAAATTTATATTATAAAATAATTTTATTTTTAAATTTTTAATAAAAACTTTTTTTTTTTTCTATTTTCAAAATCACTACAAAACAATATTTATTAAATAACAAAATTTTGTTCTTAATTATTTCTTTTTGGTTGGAGTTTTCTTCTTTGGAGAACCTGAAGCAGTCTTGTTTGGGGAATCTGTTTTTTTGGGTCTGCCTCTTCCTTTTTTAGGAGATTCACTACTGGAATCATCTTTTTTAGGAGATTCGGTAGCAGATTTTTTTGGTCTACCTCTACCTTTAGGGCTGGATGATTTCTTAGATGAAGATGATTTTTTCTTAGGAGATGTGGATTTTTTTGGGGGTCTGCCTCTCTTTGGAGAATCAGTTTTTTTAGGTCTCCCTCTCTTTGGTGAAGCTGATTTTTTGGAAGAGGAAGATTTTGAAGAAGAGGATCTTTTCTTTGGAGAGGATGATCTGGATCTTGAACGAGATCTAGAAGTGGATCTTGATCTTGAACTCTCGCTATCTTCTTCACTCTTTTTTGAGGATGTTTTTTTTGGTTTTCTCTTTTTCAACCCCATGCTCACTTTTGTTTCTTCTACCAATCTCTGTTTCTTGATTTTATAGGATGCTCTGACCTTCTCAAGATTTCCATCTTCCAAATTTCTTTTCAATGCTAATGTAAGTTGGAGATTCCAATCATCAGTAAGATTATAGTTTTCTTCTATATAATTTGCAATTGCAGCTCTAACAAAATAAATATATTATTATTACTATTTTTATTTATTTATTTTTATTTTCAGTTATTTTTATTTATATTTTATCGTTTTTTATTTATTATTTTTTCTTTTTTACCTTGATGTTGCAGAGTTTTTGTCTCCATTGGCTATAATTGCAGTACATATCATTTTGATCCATAGAGGATGGTAGACTTTTTTCTTTTTTGGCTTGGTATCTTTGGTATCTTTTTTGGTTTTGGTAACTTTGGTTTCTTTATCTTTTTTTGGGGTAGAGCTTTTATCTTTAGTGTTTGACATTTAACACTGTTTTTGTTTTTTTTTGGTTGATTTTGATTTTTTTTTTTATTATTCTGTGTGTTTCTTAAATTTTTTTAATCAATTTTTATATTTTTTTTCTTGGTAACGATCTTTTTTTTTTTTTTCTAAAATAAATACGTTAATTTGCGCCAAAAAAAAGATTCAAATAAATTTAACAACTTGTTGTTTTATCAAGATGACTTTGCAATGGTGAAATTCAATATAAAATTTTTAATTTATTCGAGAATTCTAAATTATTTAATATTTAATGAAGTATATATTCAAAAAAGGAGATGATGAACCCAAAATGAATCAAAAAGGGAGAAAAAAAATGAGATAAATAATTTAATTAAATAAAAATATGTATAATAAAAAAAATTAATCAAGAAAAAAATCAATTTTTGGTAAAGTTGTGCTGACTGATGCTGACAACACTCGACAAAATTTCCAAAAGCTTCTTAGGGCCATACCTCGAATTGGGATTGGGATCGACAGTGTTCATCAAGAACTTGTTGAGATTGGTACAAAAGGGGGTGACGTTAGACAAAACAGAAGGAGGATGATAATCACGTTTATCGATTTTCTCAAAAATATTAGAACCAAGCATAACTTCATAAATCAAACAACCAAAAGAAAAGACGTCACATTTCTCATAGTTGACGATTTGTTTGTTTTGGATGGCGAAGAGAACTTCTGGGGGGAGGTTGATTAGGTTTTCTTCGATTTGAGCTTGGTGGAAGAGCGGATCAAAGGGGATGCTAAAGTCTGGTGCGTTGACGGAGTACTCCATGTTGGTCAGTTGGAAGGTGAACACTCCGCTTTCGACTTTTACGTTGATGTTTTCGAGTTTTATTGCAGTGTGTGCTATTTCAAAAAGAAAAAATAATTTAATTCTTTTATTAATTATTTTAAAAATAAATTTATTGAAAAAAAGGTTCGAATTAAATTCATTTTTTAAAAAAAATTCATCAAATTACATTATAAAAATAATTAAATTATTTACCAATTCCGTTTTTATACAAATGTGCAATACCTGCAGTAAGATCGCACATCATTTTCATCAAAATTTGTTTTTCTCGCTTCCAGCTTTTCAAATATTCTTTCAAACTGATGTGCTCTCTTTCCATAACTATGTAATGCGATATGATATTGGGGTTTTCAACTCTTACTTCAAAAATTTTTTGTTGGGTTTGATTTTCTATAGTAAAAAATTATTTTTTTAAAACAATTTAGTTTTTTTTATTATAGTTTTAAAAAATTGTTTAAATTATTTTTAAATATTTCTGGTTTTAATTTTAGTTTTTTTTTTTTAACCTGTATCACTTTGTTGTGAAAGAAGATTTGTAAAATTGCAAAAAGAATTGGAGAATAAGGTTAGGATGTTGGCGTGAGGTGAAAGCGAACTGTAAGACTTCAATTCGTTGTAAAATTTGAATCTCAAAAAAGAGTTGTCTATTCTGCTTATGTCCTTCAAAACTTTGAATGTGTATTCTCTACCTAAAAAAATCAAAAATTTAAAAAAATTTAAGAAAATAAAAAATTAACAAAATTTAAAAATACAATTAAAAAATAAAATATAATGAAAATAATAAATAATAAAAAATAAAAATAATAAAAATGATAAAAATAAAAATAAAAAATTAATCAACAAAAAAAAGATTTATTACCTAACTTTAAAGATTTTACTCTGTATACATTATATTCATCGTTGGTGAAGATTTGTTGCAAAATTTTGAAGTCATTTATGGCAGATCGACAGAGAATTTGTTGTTCTAAAAAAAAAAATTAATTCAAAAATAAAATAAAAAATAAAATAAAAAAAAATGAAAATAATAATTAAAAAAAAAATAATTACCAAATAATCTCATGTGAAGTACTTGATTCACTTTGGAATGTTGTTCAGCAAACTTTGAAACTCTCAACAACTCCTCATTTAATTTCAAAATGAAGGGGTTGGTTAACTGTTCATTGCTCAAAACCACATTTTCATTGATTGTGTTGTTGGCATGACTCAAATGAGGACTGTGTATCACTATTGAAAGAACAAAAAATAAATGAAATAAAAATTAAAAATTAAATATATAAATTTTTTATAAAAAAAATTCGATTTGATATATCCATATAAATATATACATAATAAAAAATTTAAAACAAAAAATTTTAAAATAAAAAAATTCTTGTGAAAAATAAAGTAGAAATAAAAAAATTGAATAAAATTCTATTAAAAATTGAATAAAATTCTATTGAAAAATAAAAAAAAAATAAAAAAATAAATAAAATTTGAAAATAAAAAATTTTGGTTTATTAATTAAACTAAAATCACAATAAAAAATTCTTGTGAAAAAATAAATAAAAAAAAAAAATATTTCAAATGAAATTCTTATGAAAAAGTTAAAAATTCAAATTTAAACTTTTTCTTTACTTTTTGGACTATTCAAAGAATTAGTAGAGGGGTCGCTAGGAATATTTACATTTTGTTGTTGTATGTGTGGGTTGTTAATTTGAGAAATAATCTTGAAACTTTCCCATAGTTTTTGTTGGAGAGAAATGATTTGGTTCTCGCTTTTCTCTAGTTTGAGCTCCAACTCACTCATTTTCTTTTGTCCCTCTTCGTTTGTGTTGTTTTGGAAAGAAAGTTGTTGAAAATTTTGTGTGATGTATTCTTCTCTTGAGTTCTCCTCTGTTTAAAATTATCAATAAAAAATGTTTTTTAAAAAAATTTATGAAAGAGTGGAAAGATAAAAAGAGAACATAAATAAAAATGATCTTAAAAATTAAAAAAAAAATTAATCAAAAAATTTAAAAAAAAAAAATAGGAGAAATTATAAATTATTAATAAAGCCCAGAAAACATTATTTTTAGATATTAAATTGAAAAAAAAAACCATCAAAAATAAACTTAAAAATAGGAATAATAAAGAATAAATATTTTGAAAAAGAAAATGATTACTGTTGATGACACTGAGCAAAAGAGAAGAAATATTGGAGTGTCCTTGATTCTCGGCAATCTGCATCGAACTCAAGTTGTCATGAGAAAGGCTAAAAAGATTGGCATTTTTGCTGACCAAAAGCTTGACGATGTGAATAAACCCGCGTCGGCAAGCGTAATGCAAAGGAGTTTTATCCAAATCAAAAAAGCGAGAAGAAGCAGTCTCCGGATCAACATTTACACCATAATTGTTGAGAAGAAGTTGTACTAGTTCTACGCTGCCTATTTCACAACTTATGTGGAGAGGTGTTTTGAGGTTTCCGTATTGTTTTGCTTCTGGATCGGCTCCGTTTTCGAGGAGGAGCTTAACTATTTCGAAGTTACCCTTTTCACAGCTCATGTGGAGAGATGTCTTTTTAAAAAAAAAAATGAAAAAAATTGTTTAATAAATTAAAACAGGAAAATAAAAGAGTGATTGTCTTGATCACAATAAAAGGTACTGATGTTTCCCCTTAAAATAATTTTTGTTTTATTTAATTGATTAATTTTAATTTTTAAAATCAATTCCATAGTGTAAAAAAAAAAACAAACAAATTGGGTTCGAAATCTTATTCTTAATACGTATTTCGTATAGAATCTTGATTTTGTAAAATCATCGAGAGATTATCTCCTATTTATTAAATTTTTTTATAAAAAGGTTATATGAATTGGCTATTCATTGAATATTCTTTTCAATATCAAATTTTCGGTCTATTCTCTATTCTTATTAATCTCAATTATGCAAATTTTTCTGAATTTTGTTCAAAAATTCTGAAATATTCTATTTGATTTTCGTTTCTTACTTTTTTGAAGCGCGTCACTGTATCTACATTTGCTTTGAATTGCAATAATATTTTCATAATACTTGCAGATCCTAAAGTTGTTGCAAGATGGATTGGTTTTTCTTGCAGGAACTTTAAAAAATAAAGAAATATTATATTTATAAACTATGATATCGAAAGAAGAATAAATAATTTTACATTCTGTGCAATGGAATTATGGTGAGTTTAAAATTATTTCAATTTTTTACTAAGTAATAATGAAAAGATATTACATCCTATCAAAAGAAATAGAAATTAATCAATTAATCAGGAAAAAATCAAAAAAAAATTTGATTAATTTTTTTACTCCAATATATTCCACATCTGCACCTTTCTGCAGTAAATCAAAGACTAATTGATCTTTATTCGATTTGATGGCGAGCCAAAGTGTTTTATCGAGATCCATATTGATATATGATTGAGATATAATAAGATTTTTTTTTTAAATCGTTTCCTCCAGGTTAATCTCTGTCTTATAATTCCACAATCTATTTGTGAAATCTATTTTTTTTTATTTTTTTCCAATTTGAAAATAGTTTTATAGTTGCTTCAAATATTTTTAATTGTATAAAGTTTTTAATTGAATGCATAACTATAATGAGGATCTTTGATGAAAAAAAATATCCAAAATCCATCAAATTTCTTCAAAATATTCAAATTTTGTTGGAGATTTTCCAAAAAAACAAGTTCCTCTATCAAAAAAGAAATAATTCCTCTTTGAAAATAAAAATAATAAAGAAAAATCCTTTTCTTTTTAAAGTTTTTATTTGTACTATCTTTTTTTTTCAAATTCTCAAATTTATTTTGTTTTGGAAATAAATCTTTTCTATTTGTATTTTAACCAAGTAAAGATGGGAATCTCAATTCATAGTTTTGATTGGTATCAGTGATACCGTTCTCCTTAATAGTTTTGTTCAAATCAAAAATTTTCTTTTCACCACCTCTTTTGCTGATTCCCTATTATTAATTCAAAAAGAAAATAAGTTTAAATTCGGTTTATTTGTCTTTAATATTTTTTATTACGTAGATTTTATCAGCTTTAGATTGTGGTCCTGCTTGTTTTCTAATTTGTTCAACAATTTCAGTAAAAGGATCATCCTCACAAACACGAACAGTATATTTGGAAGTAGGGGTCCTATATTAATACGCAAACAAGGTAAATAAAAAAAATTATAAATAATTATATTGAGATCAAAAAAATTTATTAAATTTTTTTTTTTTTTTTTCAAATTCTTCTTTTACCAATTGCTTGAAAATCCAGCTTGACTTCCACAAGTAACCATTATGGAAAATTGAGTTTTTCCATCCTCTCTACAAAAAATTTTATTTATTATATTATTAATTTAAAGGAATTATTGGATTATAATATTCAATTTCTTCTATTTACCTGTATGAAACATTACTCATTTCAAATTACTCTTTTTATTTCAAAAATATTTGAATTTTTTTTTTTTTTATATTTTTATATTTTTATTTTATCTGTGGAACTACAAATTCTTGAAAGGAGAAAGAAATATTCATTTGAATATACAATGAAATGAATCAAATTATGGAATTGGCTTTCAAAAAAAAAAATCAAATCACATCAATAATTTTTTATATAAATAAATATTTTAATTCACTGAATAAAATTTTATGATAATTTTAAATATCATGAGCAATACCGATAGTAACAAGACCAGAATAACATTTGAATACATTGGATTGTTCAAATTGACATTTTGAAAAATTTTGTTTGTTGGAATCCATACATTTCTTAAAATTGGAAAATTCGATAGGACATCCCTCTTTGATGAAACAATCTATTTTACCATCACATTTTGTGAATAATTTTTCATGTTCATCTTTAAGAGGAAATTCTTCTCTTATTCTTATTTGCTCTTCATTTGATACAGAAATTATCTGTTCGAATTCTTTCAAACATTCTTCTGGTGAAGTCTTTTCTGAGCATACTTGGAATGCTTGTGCAAGATCTGGCTTGATTATTTCCCCAACACAGAATAATGACAATAGATACTTTGTCTTACATTCAGGTGCATCCATTCCCTTTTCATTTTTTTAGATATTTATTTATTTATTTGAATAAAGAGTTTTATATCAATATATTTATTGATACATGCAATATTTGAGAGTGATCATAAAAGAGAATCGAGCTTATCCATTATAATTAATAAATTGTATTACCATTTCTTCTATACATTTTGATGCTTCTATTCTTTTTTCATTGCAAATCAATTTGGCATAACAAATGGTAGGAATAATAAAATCTTTGTGACTCTCTTGAGCAAAAAATTCATCCCAATTGATTTCTTTTTGCATATGATTTTTATTCAATTTTTTTTTTTTCTGAGATGATAAGAATTTAAATCAAAATTATTCATTCAATTCAAAAAGAGTAAAGAAAAAGGAAATTGTTTCGAAAAAACAAGGAGATAAATAGTAGGTGACAATGATTACAAATAATAAAATTTTTTATTCCATTTTTTTTTTTGTTGCTTTGCTTTGGACTCAAAAAACATAAATAAAAGAAGAAGTTGTGTTTTGAGTTTCTCTATTGCTAGGTATGACAGCACGGCACAAAGGACAAAAAGAATTAGTGTCAACCCATTTTTCAATACATCCTAAATAAAAATTAATAATTTTTAAAAAAAAACCAAGAAAAATTATTAAAAATGTGAACAAAATCATTTAAAAAGTAAAAAATTTACCAACACAGTAGATATGATTACAACTCAACATTACTGGGTCAGTAAATTTATCTTCCATACATATGGAGCATTTTTCACCACGTTCCAAAATTTCGGACTCTGTTACTTTTCGACCGACTTGATTGGGATAGATTAGTTTACAAAGAAATCTCATTTTGGCGAGAATGGAAATGAATTTCATGGATAAATAAAAAAAGGAGATCAAATCTGCAACCAAAAAATTTTGGAAATAGTAACACCACAAAGGAATGGGTATCACAGATCTTATCATATATAAAAAAAAAATTCAAAAAATAATGATAGTTTTAACGTTTAAAAATCGAAAAGATTCTGCTGGTTTTACCTATAAATATCAAAAAATGTATCGATGAACAAAAATATTTTGGGTTGTACTTCGGTGTAAGAGTCTTTGATCAATAAGAGGAAGAAAGAAGAAACCTTGGCAAAGATTGTTACACTCCTATTAATTCAATAAAAAAATAAAGTTTTTTTTTTTCAAAGTTAGGAATAAAGTTTAAAAATGATTAATTAAATTGGGAATGGATGAAAAGTGTATAATAAGAATATAAATATATATTCGTGGATTTATGTTTGAAGTGTTTGTGAAATAATAATATAAATTTTATATATTTATGGATATTTCATAGTTACCTTAGGATGAGATCAGAATAAAGGACATAATACAAAATAGTGGAGATGTATTCCATATCTGTCTTGTTGAAGGTGGTGAAAGATAGAAAGGTGACCCTTGATAAAATTGGCTGGAAATAAAAATTGATCAAGAGGAAGAAGGAGATGCAAAATAAGACGAGGATGTTGGGTGTGAAATTCAATTGAGGTGGATTCGTGTCTATTTTTTGGAGACACAATGAAAAGCCAATATATATGACGAGATTCAAGAGATAGAAGATGATTGCTGTTTTATATTGGAAGAAATAAAGGAATAAAAGCAAGATGGCAAATGATAAATTGGATGAGATGATAAAAGAGAAGATTTGTTGATATTGAGAAGATATATTTATCACATTTTGTTGGATTGTATTCAAATTTCTTTCATCATTCAATAGTCTGTTAATGGTACTGAAAGACAATCTGTTTATCTCTTCATTCAACTCTTCTCTATTGATATTGTCATCAGTTATCTGTATGATCTCTTCTTGATTGCTTATTTCTTCAGATTCAGAATTGTTCATATTCAAATCATTTTCAATGTCATTGGAATTGGGTATATTATTTGATGTTGTATGATTTTCTCCATAATTCATTCTTCCCAATCAATCAAATATCAATATTTTTTTTATTTTTCACTTGCTTCCTCTTTAATTTTTTGCTCAGTTCTCTTTAATAATTTTTTTGAATAATGCTTTTGTAAGATGTTTGGGCTTATTCTTAGCATTACAATGATTTTTTTCACTTTTAGGTCTTTTATATCTCCATCGTAAAAAAATAAACTGAATATGATAAAATCAATAAATTAAATTAAATAAAATTAAATAAAAAATATTTAATGTTTGGAAAATTAAAGTAAAAATAAATTAAAGGTAATTTCGAGAAAAAAAAAAAAAGCTGGATGGTAAAATACAGTTAATCATCCTCCAAAATCTTAAAGAACTGGGCAGAAGAATTGTTGGTATGAATTTCAGTATCAGAATTAAACAGAAGATCGTTTCCCTTTGGATTTGAAGACTCCGGGTCAGAATTGTTTCCGTAAGCAAAGGAGTCTTTCGAATCAGTTTTGGAGAGAGATTTAGAAGAAGAAAAGAGTTTTTTATGGAGATAAGAGTTTTCTTTTTGGAGATGAGTAATCATCTTCTTCAAATTTTCCACATCAGATTCAGTATCGAGATTGTATTGTACAGAACTAATCTTGATAGGGGAATCTTTATCATTTTTGATGTTAGTATCTTTGTCAAGATCAGTTATTTTGCTGTTAGATTCATCGTTTGAAGAGCTGGGGGTAGAACTTTCGTTGGAAGATTCTATTTTCACTTCTTTTACATTTTCTAAAGGCAAAGAACTGTCAGACGGGCTTAGATTTACACTTAGATGTGATCCTTGATTTTGGCTTTGAGGAGAAATTGGAAAAAACTTATGATCTAGTTGAATATCTTTAGATTTTATTATTTGTAAAAGTGATTTAATCTTTTCATTCAATTTATCTATTTTCTTTTCTTTGTGGAGTAGTTTCTCTTTAAGTTCGAAGATATCCATTGAAAATTTTTCGAATTCTAAAATAAAAAGTCAGATATTATAAATGGATTTGTTCATAATTTAAATTGAGAATGATATTATTCATTGATTTTGAGCAAATTAAATTTTTAAATTTTATTTTTGAGGTAAATTTAAAATTGAATTCTCAAATATTTTACCTTTTTGCAATTCTATTTCTTTTGTGAATGAAGATTTTGATGTGGTCAATTTATTGTTATAAATTTGTTGAATATTCTTGATTCCATTGATCCAATAATCATATTCATCTTCATTCTCGCATTTTAGATACCTAATACGATTTAAATGAATATATTTTTGTATTTATATCATTCTTGTTTTACCATATTCTCAAAGGAGTAAGTATGGAAAAGGAATATTCACGATTTTTGACTGTTTTGAGAGTTGCTCCCTTCAAATCAATGAAACCCATAGCTATTCTTTTCCCTTCATTTTTTTCATCACTAAATGTTTTGTTGACTTTGTAGTAATATAATCTATCGTCTTTCAATTTATTCAAAATAAAATTTATTTCCACTTTTATAAATATCAAAAAAAAAAAATTTTTTGAAACCTTTTTGTGTAAACCATCTTCTTTTCCATGATTTTACTTTTATTCCTTGTTTTATAAGATATCCTTCCTCAACAATTTTGAAAGGAGGAAAAAAAATAAGTATGATATTTTATATGAAAATTTATAGTTTTTACTAGATTATTCCTTTCTGTTTCATAATTTTCTATAAAACCATTTGATGAATCTCTTGTATTATACATTTGCTCAAATTTATTTTTTTATTTATTTTTTATTTTTTGATTTTAAAACAAAAATGCATATCTATTTGTGATTCTTTCAGTTGTATATATAGTTTATATTTTTAAGAAAATATAAATTAAAGTTTTTTAAAAAACAGACAATAAATTTGGAAGTTTAAGTTTTAGACATTATCCACATTTTTTTCTTTTTGATTGTTGATTGGTGTGGTGATAAAAAATCACCGTTATTTTTTTGGTTTTTTTTGTTTTTTTTAAAAGTTTTGTACAATTCCCTTTTGCTTATTCAGTATTGTATTTAGTAACAGCTTTGGTACCTTCGGACACTGCATGTTTCGCAAGTTCTCCAGGAAGGACAAGTCTCACAGCAGTTTGGATTTCTCTGGAAGAGATGGTGGATTTCTTGTTATATCTTGCAAGTCTCCCAGCTTCGGTAGCAATTTGTTCAAAGAGATCATGCACAAAGGAATCCATTATGACCATTGATTTCTTGGAAATACCAGTATCTGGATGTACTTGTTTCAATACTTTGTAGATATAAGAAGCATATGAAGTATTATTTGGTTTTTTTCTTTTTTTCTTCTCTTCATCTCCTTCCTTTCCTTCGGTGGATGGTTTTTTTTTGGTTGGTTTCTTTCCTCCTTTTGATTTTCTTTCTCCTTCTTCAGTGTTTGCAGGTTTCTTCTTTGATGTAGTTTTCTTTGCAGTGGTAGATCTTTTTACATTAACTTCTTCTGGAGCATCTTCAGACATATTTTGATATAATAGTATAATAAAACAAAAAGCTTTTTTTTTTTTTATTTATATATTTATGAATATTTTTTTATTTTGTTGTTTTTAAAATGGCGCAAATAAAAAGCGCAAAAAAATCAAAAATTTAAAAAATAACTGAAATATAAATACATTATCCATTCTAATAAATTAACTGACCATATTTAATTTATAAAAAAACCGCTTATAATTCTTTTATAAAGAAAAGAGAATACCCAATTATTAAGAAAATGGAAAATATAAGAGTATTTGTAAGAATAAGACCATTTTCTGAACAAGAAAGATTAGTTCAATCAAAATGTGTTGAACAATTTTCTTCGAATTCACTCAAAATGTTAGGAAATAGTCAAAAAGTATTTACATTTGATGCAGTATCAGGAGAAGATAGTACTCAAGTAAACAAAATCAATCAAAATTAAAGTAAATTAATATATAATTCATTTTAAAGACCGAGATGTTCCAAATTGTTGGAAAAGAAGCAACAAAAAATTGTGTAGAAGGATATCATACTTGTATTTTTACTTATGGACAAACTGGTATAATTCTTTTATTTTGGCGCAATTTGTTTTAATTTATTTTTAATTTTTCATTTTGATAAGGTTCTGGTAAAACACATACATTACAAGGACCAACAAATCAAGATGGATCTATTGATGAACTTAATGAACAAAAAGGATTGATACCAAGAGTATTCGAATATCTTTTCTATCTTATTCAAGAAAAAGAGAAAATGGGAATTGAATATTTATGTAAATGTTCATATTTGGAAATTTATAATGAAACAATAACAGGTAAAAAAAAAAATTTATTTCAAAATATTCTCTTGATCAAATTTCAAAATCAAATTCAAACAAAAAAAAAAAAACAAAAAAAAAAAATGAACAGATCTTTTGAAACCTGGAACTACAAAATTAAAGATAAGAGAAGATTTTAAGAAAGGAGTGATGACTGAAGGATTGAGCGAAGAAATAATCACAAATTCAAAAGATGCACTTGAATATCTGAGAATAGGATCATTAAATAGACATATTGGATCAACATCAATGAATAAACAAAGTAGCAGATCACATAGTGTATTCAGGTAAAATTTCAAAGAAAAAAAAAGAGGAAATTGAATAATGAACAACAAATTCTTAATATATACAGTATATCAATTGAATCAAAGGATAATAATCTTGGATCAACAAATATCAGATATTCCAGATTGAATTTGATTGATTTGGCTGGTAGTGAAAGACAATCAGGAGCAACAGGAACAAATGCAAAAGGATTGAGATTAAAGGAAGCAGGAAATATTAACAAATCATTATCAGTGTTGGGAAATGTGATCAGATCTCTTGCAGATATTTCACAAGGAATTGAAAAACATGTTCCATATAGAGATTCCAAACTCACTTTTTTGTTGAAGGATTGTTTGGGTGGAAATAGCAAAACAAGTATTATTGCCACTATCAGTCCTGCAGAAGCAAGTTTCTTCGAGACAATTTCCACACTCAATTTTGCATCAAGAGCAAAATTCATTAAGAATAATGCGATTGTGAATGAAGATTCCACATCTATTGAGCTATTGCAGAATAAGATCAAACAATTACAACTGGAATTGCAGCAAGAGAAATCAAGGGGAAAGAATCACAAGAATCAAGGACAAAATGAATTATTTGGAGAACAAATCTCGATGATTAACACCAATCAAAACAAGATTTCCTATCAACAAGAGCAAGAGATCGAAGGGCTTAAAGATCGAATCCAACAGTTGCAAAACACCTTGTCTGAAGCACTTGAAAGGGGAGATATTTTGCAAAACATCAACACCGATCAAAATTTGCAGATAAAACAAGTAAACAGCATGTGCGAAAAGAAAGAAAACTTTCTTCAAGCAGCCAAAATGATCCAAAACTTGAAAGAAAGTCAGTTGCAGGTTTTGGGATCTTCTGAAGTACTCTCTTTGTTCGAAAACAACACTGAAATTCCTTCTCTGCAGACAGAAGAAGAGTTGAAACAAAAGACATCCACTCAAATCTTTAAATTGTTGTTGGAAGAATGCCAAATTTTGAAAAAGCAAGTACAAGAACAACCTGAAATTAATTCTTTGAATCTTTCCATCAACCAACTTGAGAAACAAATCAGTATAAACTCTAACAACCAACAAGAGATTGTTCTTTTGAGATCTCTCACTGAAAAACTTTCAAATGAGATCAGATATCTCATCCAGACAAAGGATCTTTCTCAATTCCACCAAAACCAAACAAAGTTGATCTTGCAACTAGAAGAATTTCAAAAGGATTCTATCACTGACAAGCAGATTATCCTCAACCTTGAAAACGAGCTCAAAAACTCCAACAAACTCGTTATGCAATTGCAGAATTCTCTAGATGAAATGGAAAACAAGAAAAACAAGGAAATAGAGCAAATTAAACAAACTTTCTACCAAAACTTGGACTCTCTTAAGGAGAAATACGAACTTGAAGGATCAGTTTCTCCTAACCAACTTAACACGTTGAACTCAAAACTCCAAGTTTATCAATTAGAGAATGAAACACTTCAACAACAATCGCAACAATTGAATTCTCAACTTGAGACTCTCAACCAAAAGTTCCAACAACTTCAAAACGATAACTTGACTCTTCAACAACAACTGGACTCTTTTTCTTCTCAAAACTCTCTTTTGAATCAACAACTTGATTTGCAAAAACAAAGCTCTATCTCTTCTCCTGCTTTGTATTTATTCAAGCAAAAGCTCACCAATTTGGACCAATCTTCTCCACAAAAGTCTAACACCGAAACAAATGAAGAGTCCATACCAAGTACCCCTTTTTCTTCAAAAAAGAATAACTCCGTAATACTCCCTCCTCAAGTTATTCAATTCTCTCCTTTGTCTCTTTTTACACCTAATTCCAAATCTACTCCTATGTCCAATAAGAGTGGAACTCCAATTTACAATAATAGTCAAGTCAAATCTACTCCATTAAACAAGAACTATGATTCTGTTTTTACTCCTAACGAAAAAATAACTTCCTCCTGCTTCAGCAGTCCTATTTCTTCCCCAACCAACCAAAAGATTTTGGAATTGCAAAGAAACAATGCTGAATTGGATTATCAACTCCTTCAAGTCAACAAGCTCTTGAAAGAAAGAGATTCTTCATTGGAGAAAAGGGAAGAGGAGATGAGTAACTTGAAAGATGAATTTGAATCAAGATTGGAGGAATCCGATTTCAAGATCCAAAATCTTGAAAAGAAATGCTTGAAGTACCGAAAACACAAAGTTGAATCTATTAATCTCCGCAATGTTGTCTTCCAGAACCAAATCAAATGTGAAGAACATACCAAGCTATTGAACGAACAACAAAACCTTCTTCATGTTCTCCATCAACATAACTTGACTTTTCAACAAAGCGAGAAAGAGATCCCTGAAAAGCAAGAAAACCAAAATGTTCAAGAGGAAAAGAAAGAGTTTCAAAGAGTTGAAGAATCTACTCATGCTCTATCAGAGGAAGGAATGATTGAAAAGCAAGAAACAAATGTTGAAAAACAAGAAATAGTTGATGTGAAACAAGAAACAGTAAGTGTTGAGAAACAAGAAACTCTAGACAGTTCTATTCTTTTGAACAAATTATCTGAACTAGCTCTCAAACTCAAAGAGAGCAATGAGTTGGTCAACATCCATTCAAAAAAGTGCGAGAAACTTGAAAAGAAGAAAATAGATCTCCAAACCAAACTTGTAGAATTGGAGAAAAGCACCAACCACATTTTTGAACAAAACAACATGAAAGAGAGCAGGATCTTTGTGATTGAAAAAGATCTGGAATCTTTAGCTTCTCACAATGAACAACTCAAAAAGTCCCTTCAATCCACAACCATGCAACTTGAAGACTTGTCATTGAAGAATGAAGAACTTTGCGCAGAAAAACTAAATTTAGAAAACTACAATGTTGAAATCGAAAACTATTTCTCGCAACTCACTCAAAGCACCTCTTTTTCAAGGTTTATGAAGGAAACTGATTCTGTCTTTGAGACTTGGGTTGAATTAGAAAATTCAATGCTCCTTTTTTTGAACAGTACTTCACTGAATGAATCTTCTGTTGATATCGAGCATTCGAACCAACAAGGGGATGTCATTTGTACACCTAACAAAAACCAAAACATGTTCACTCCTCTTTCAAACAGAAAGCTTTTTACTCCTCACAAAGGATTGGTGTCTCCTTTCCCTTCTAAAGATAGATCTTTCCTAGAAAATTTGCAAAAAAGCTTGAAGAAGTCCAAGAAAGAAAGAACTTTGCATCAGGAAAAGTACATCCAAGAATTGAAAGAAAAGTTGAAAGAAAACGAAAGAAACATGAAAAACTTTGGTTTATCTTTTGAGAAAATGAAACACAAAAGTGAGGAATTGCAAAAAAACTTTAGCAACTCTAAAAAGCAAGTGGATTTCTTCTTGAACAAAAATAAAAAGTACAGAAAATTGTTTGCGGAGCTCGAGAAAGAATACAAAATTTCCACCGAGACAGTTTCTGATCAACAAAAGAAGATAGAAGACTTGGAGCTCAAAAACATCACCCTTGAGGAGAGATTTGAAAAGTTGAGCAAAGAAAATTCTAGTTTGAGTGGAAATCTGAACACCAGACAAAAAATACAACACTTGAAACAAGTGAAGGAAGAAAGACATGTCCTTCAAAAAAAGATCGATGATCTGAGCGAAAAAATAAAAGTTTTGAACGAGGAAGTTTCTTGCTACAAAGAGAAATTTGGACCTTTGAGGGATCAAAATAGCATCGATCAACAAACTAAAAAAATGAACAGAAGAAGAATAGAAGTTGTGGAAGAAGTCAACATTAACAACGATATTCCTAAAAGAAAGATCGAATCTGTTGAAAAATCAAACGAGAAATCAATCGGAGGAAGAAAAGCTGTTGCTGGTTTGTTGAACTTTGTAAACTCTCATTTCAATCCTATCACTCAGTTTACTCTCAACAACAGAAACGGAGGAAACAAATCAGTGGATGAAAATACTGGCTCTCCAAAGTATCTTTGCTTGTGTTGTACTTGGAGCGGATCAAGCTACGAGAGTCACAAAATAGGATCTGGTCACAAAGATTTTGTGGAGAAATACTCCAAAGTTTTGCAGCATTATGAGGTATCTGAGAAAGAAATCTCTCCTGACTATCCTTTCGTTAGGGTCAATGACAAGAAAATCATCACTAAGGAGAGGATCTTTCATATTCTTTCCAAGGAATTCGGGTTAATCAAATCTGATTTCC
>JAMYWO010000271.1:23289-53746 GCA_024220525.1 Cochliopodium minus
ATTATTTATTATTATATTATTATTATTATATATTTTTATATTATATTATTTTATTCTTAAAATATTTTATTTTAATAACTATTTTCTTGACAGAAATGACTGGGGGGATTGCAGATATTAGGTATATTAAATTTAAATAAAATTTATTTAAAAAATAATTTTAAAAATGATATTATTTTAATAATAATCTTAATTAGTTAAAAAATAAAATTAAAAAAAATAACATGAGTAAAAAAAATTATGAAAATTATTGTAAAATGAAAAATTAGAATAGACAAAGAGATGCACAGTTATGGGATAAATATGAGATATTTGGGATTGGTGTATAAACACATCTCACAAAGTAACGTGAATTATAAAAATTTGATTTTGATAGAAGGAGTAACAAGAGTTTTGAAAAACATTTTTAAAAGTAAAATGAGAGCAATAAGTAAAAAATTAAAAGAACCACATGAAGAACCTTTTATTTCTTTTTCCATTCTTTTTTTAAATTCTCTTTTCTCTCCTTCTTCCCCTTCCTCTTCTTCCTCTTCTTCTTCCTCTTCTTCCTCCTCTCATCCTTCCTCCTCTCCTTCTCTTTCTTCCTCTTCTTCTTCCTCTCTTCCTTCCTCTTCTTCTATTCTTTGGGATTCTGAGATTCCTTCTTTCCTTGAAAAATACTTTTTCTTCTCTCCCTCTGATTTGAAGGGTTTTTTAAATATTTTTAATATTTTATTATTTTTATATTATTATATTTTATATTTTAAAATATATTTACATTAATTATTTATATTTTATAAATTAAAATATTTATATTTTATTATTTATATTAATTATTTATATTTTAAAATATTTATATTTTATTATTTATATTTTATTATATTTATATTAATTATTTATATTTTATATATTAAAATATTTTTTTTATTTTTAAAATTTATGATATTTAATTAAAAACAAAATAAAGGGTTAGATATATTTCAAAGAGTGAAAACAATGAGATTTTATGGAACATATAAAATGAAAGTGACACCAATATTTGGGCAATGTCTTTTAATAAAGAAATTTTCAGAAATGGCGGGTATTTCTTTTACTTCTAGTACTCTTTCTATGATCATTGAACATCCTGATTACTTTGTTGAAAAAAACCCCCTCTTTGATTTTACTGACTTGCATGAAGGTTTTTATCTTATTATCTTTATTTATTATTTATTATTATCTTTATTTAACATTATCTTTATTTATCATATTATTTATTAAAAATATATAGTTGAAGAAAAAGTGAAAACATTACCAATAATATCATTTTCTAAGGGTTATCTTTATTACCACAAAGCCAAAAAAATGATGAAAGAAAAAGGAAAAGGTTTGAAATATTTATTTTTACTTTTTTGTACTTTAATAGAGTTAAACTTCTTAATTTATTATTTGTTTAAAAAAAAATTAATAAATAGGAAAGATATTGCAAGCAATAAAGTTGTTTGGGCAGGCAGTGAAACATTTTGAAGATTCATTAAATTCTACAAGCGAACCAGTATACTTGTTGTACGCAGCAAGGGCATATTATTTATTGGAACACGTAAAAGTGATGCAAACAAAACACCTTTCCATTCAAGAAAACTTTCTTTCAAGAAAATTGTCCTCCCCCACCATCTCCACCAAACTCAATTTAACTGAATTAAACTTGCAATATTCTCCTCGTCTCATAAAAGCTGAAGAATATTACAAAAAAGCACTAAAATTGCGTTTACACAACAACAATCTTGTCTCTGAATATGCCATTTTCTTACAAAAATGTTATTCCAACGAAAAAGCAGAGTTTTATTTCATAAAATGTCTCATTCAAAATCCCAGTGATACCAATTCTCTCCAATCTTTTGCTCTTTTCCTGCAAGAAGTAAAGAAGAATCTTAGTTTATCTCAAAAACTATTTATCAGATCTATTGAAATTTCAAAACAAGAAAAAAACAAACCTAATTAATTTTAATATTACGAATAAACACTTTTGAATTTTGTATTTAATTTTTTCTTTTTCCATTTCGAAACACTCCATATCAATCATTTCGTTCTTGTAGATTTCTTCATACACTTCTTTTGCAAGGTTTGCAGCATCCTTGCCTTTCATCTTTTCACCATCCTCCTTTTGGAGATATTCAAGTTTTGATTTGATCGAAGTTTTAAACTTGAGGTGCATTGAGTAGATCTTGTTTGCTCCTTTTATCTTTTCAAANTAAAAAATAAAAAATAAAAAATAAAAAATAAAAAATAAAAAATAAAAAATAAAAAATAAAAATTAAAAAATAAAAATAAAAAATATTTAAATAAAAAATAAAAAATAAGTAAAAAATAAAAAATAAAATAAAAATGTTTTAAAAGACCTAAACAAAAATTAGTAGATTAAAAATATAAAAAAAAAACAATAAAAAAATAAAAAATAAATAAAAAAATGAAAAAAAATTAAAAAAAATTACTTAAAAAATTATTTAAAAATTTTTTTAACCTTGTTTATAATCACTGTATATGTCACTATGGTCCCTTAACATTGTTTCCTTGCCTCCCTGATAGAATTTAGCCACCATATCTATCATATTTTTTTCGGTATCAAGCCCTTCATGTTCCATTAAAGAAATAAAAACAATTCTCCTGACAAAAGAAAATTTTTTTTAAAAAAATTAAATTGAATAAAAATAAAAAAATAAAAAATAAAAAATAAAAAATAAAAAATAAAATATAAAATATAAAAAAAATGACCTAAAATCTCTTATGGAATAGAGGGAGATGGTTGTGTCGCTCACATCATCGGACTCCATTGTGTTTTTTACCAGCCTCCATTTCGTTTTCAATCTATCTTCCAAATTGGCTGTTTCATTCTCATCCAAAATTTTTTCAACACTATCCACCAATCTTTGGATGGATACATGCAAATCAGTTTTTTCGAATTTATCACCAACTTTAGGGTGGAAGATATTCAAAAATTTTTTTTTTTTTCAATTTTTTCCAATCTTTTTCTTACCCATCATTTGTTCTATATCTATTCTGTTTGAAAAATTTATAAATGTATCTTTTCCTATGATCCCTTGATTTGGATCTTTCGTTATCTCTGTGAAATGCTGATCATGGAAATTATTTTCTTTCCCAAATTAAAAAAGGAAAATGGGGCGTTCTTTATTAATATAATGGGTTCAAAATTTAATAGAGTTTCAAGATTAATAGATTGTTGAAGATTTTTACAAGGTGGATTTGTAGGAAATATATTTTGTTGATTTATCTACTTACGATAATGTTCAATAGAATCTCTTCTATTTTTCTTTTTGACAACATTTATATCTTCTACTACCTCTATTTGTGAATCACCTCCAATTTCCTTCAAAGGGATATCAATATCTTCTTCCTGATGATTTGATTTGAATCCTTTTTGAAAAAATTTTTTGAGAAAAATTGAAAATTGTCTCCTTGAAAGTTTATTACTGTTCTTAATTTTGTTTTCGTCTTTCATCAAAAAGAAACAAAAAGTGATTTTTTTTTTTTTTTTTATTTTCACTTTTCGCATTGAATCAAACTTCCTCATATCGAAAGAAGAAAGAAAAATAAAATAGGAGAAAGCAATGGAGATTGAAATGAAAGATTTTTTTAATTTTAGCTGAAACCAATAAATTTTTTGAAGAAATTGTTGATGTTCAATAACGATCAGTCAACCAATTAACATGAGATCCATTTTTGAAGGCTTCAATAAAAGATTGAGAATCAGTGATTCCAGTTTCTTCTTGCAAAAGGGGAAGATTGATAGGAAAATACATAGCCCCATATTCTATTCTATCATGGATGGAAGGTTTATTCATCAATAGAGACATGAATTTGTAAACACCCAAAGTAATTTTCTCTTCTTTTTCATCCAATTGATCAAAAATTAAAAATTGAAGCATTTCGTAAAATAAATCTCCTCTTTCCTTTTCATCTATCACTCCACAATCACAATAACTATCATATAAGAGCCTATTTCCCCTTTTAAAGTTTGTTGAAACCAAAGCAACCACTTTCCCATCTTTCTCTGCGACGATAGCTTTTCCAATCTCCACTTTTACCCATCTTAACCAATAATCATCTGATTTTCTTGTGAAACTTCCTTGCAATTTGTAATGAGAGCAAAAATTAGTGTATATTTTCTGAATTTCTTTCAAATCTTTCACCCAATCTATTTCTCTGTATTTGTATTTCTCTGAAAAACTGCTTTTCTTTTCTATTTCAATTGAAGAGTATTCCATTGCAATACTTATCCAACCTAATTTCTCATAAAATGGTGCCTGGGATCCAGTCATCAAACCAGAAACAATTATTTTATTTTCCTTCATAATTTCTATCATTCTTTTCAATATTTTTGAGGCCAATCCTTTTTTTCTATGATTAATTCTTGTTGATACCTCTGCAATACCTCCAAAACTGGAATAATTAAATGGGAATATGAAAAACAATAATAATAAACAATACCTCAAGTTGAAAGTCTTATTATCATGATATAAGTTAATTTTTCTCTTTATCAATCTCACTGAAGAGGCAATTTTTTCTGTTTCTCTATGGATAGCAACTATTGCATCTTCTATCTTTGCGTTTGGATCATTATCTAAATGATTTTCGAAATATTTTAATGGTGTTTCTGAAAATACTTCTGTGACCATTTCCAACCATTCTTCTCTTCTAGATTGAGAACAGTTTTCCAAATAATATTCTTCCATTTTAATAGACAACTGAATTTAAAAGGCAAAAAGGATTTTAATTTTATATTTTCTTTTTTCATTGAAAATAAAAAAAATTTGGTTATAAATTTATTCAAAATGGAAAAAAAATATGATTTCCTTGTTGAAGAAGGAAGTGGAAATGAATCTAAATTTGATATCGATGATGATAATGAGATAGTTTATGTAGAAGATGAAATTAGAAAAACCAAAAATGCTTTTCAGGCTCATGGGAAATCATTGATCATTTTCATTTTCTCAATCATAGTCATCATAACAGTAGGAATAAGTAAAAAAAAAATTTGCTTTTTTTTTTTCTTTAAATTAGCTCAATAATTCTCCTCCACAGTTTGTATAAAATATGCAAAGGGATCTCCTTTATTTGTGCCATCAATATTCATCCCAATTGCCGGATTTATTTTGCTATTGGTAGTATTTTGGATAATTAACAATTACTATAAATCCCCCTCCAAAATAGAATTTGATTCAACAGGAACTTTGAGGTAACTCTTTTTTTGAAGGATATTTGTTTATTTTATAATATTATTTTTGCAATTTTCTTTTAGGGTTCATTATAGCTTTGTTTATAAAAAAAAATTGGAAACATTCTCCCTTGATGAAGTGAGTGAAGTGAAAATATACAAACAAATATATCAATCTGGAAATCACTTCCAAAAAATTGATTTCAGGTTGGAAGTTTCTTTCTATAACAAGTACAAGAAAAAATTACAAATACCCATCGGTGAAAATAGGGAGATCACTGATAGAGAGGAATATGTAAACAAAATAGCATATGATCTCTCCATCATTTTATCAAATCATAAAAGAACACAAATCATCATAACAGTTGAAGATTTGGGAACAAAGACAATAGAATAAATTAATTCAATTAATTGAATAATTGAAAATTAAAAAGTTGGAAAATAGAATTTTTTTATTAATTTTTATTTATTATTTTTGTTCCATTCTTTTCAAAAGCTCATTTCTTAAATACTTTTCGCCTCAATTCTTTTTTGAGTTTTCCACTTCAAGCTCAGACGTTTTCTTAGATTGGTTTCTTCTCTCAGAGAATTCTGCAAATCAAAATTTCTTCAGGAGAAAGTTTTGAGAATTTTGAGAAACAGAAATGCTTCTATTATTGTTGGAGTAATCTTCTTTGTTACTTTGGTGTGATGTTTAATTTTTAAACTTAATTTGGTTTTCTGTATTTGTATTGGCTTCTTCCACTATGGTTGGCATCTTTTCTGTGGGGTTAGAATTGGGTATTTTGGCTCTTTATTTCCTTGTAACTAAGAGAAAATAAAGAGTTATTGAATATAAATCAAATTAAGATTTTCTTACAATCTTTGAATTTAGAAAAGAAGTTGAACGTTTTTAGCAAAATATTCGAGTTAGAGTTTTCTTTTTATTAATTTCTTCATCATGAACATTATTACTGTTAGGAAGAGGATGCATTATTGGAAAAAGAAAAGCGATGATGATATTCTCAAAAGTTTCATTTATCATTTTGGTTTGTTTGGTGTCAATATCATCTTGGCATAATTGGAGCGGAGAACGTTAAGAGAAAAGAAATGGAAAGGAAATGCTCATTTGATTTTCTTTCGTTTTCTCTACCTCTCCTATCATTAAGACCAACTCTCTCAATATATTCCTGTTTATCAATGGCAACTTATTGATTAATTCTTTCAATTTTTTAACAGATTCTTCCCCTAATCAAAAACATAATATTAATATTTAAAAAGTAAATTAATAATTATTAAAAAATGAATTACTAATTTAAAACAAAATAAATTAAAACAAATTAATATAAGTAAATTAAAAATAAATTAAAATAATCTTTCTTACCTTTTGTATTGCATTGTATGAATTCTTTGTAGAGTTTGAAAGTGAAAAGAGGATCAGGCATGTCTCTTAACCATTTTTTTAAAAGGCCTGTGACAGTATGTACATCCTTCACTTCTTCAAGATCCACTGTCTTTTTTTATATCAAAAGTATTGTTTTTTTAAAAAAAGGTAAAGGTTAAAATACAAAAATATTTTTTCTTTTTTTACTTCTCCACTGTCATATTTGTCAACCAATGTTTTTATTTCAAAGAGAGATCCCGAAACTCTAAATATTCCTACTGTGCAAATACCTTTTTTTTATGAAATAAAGAAATTACAAATCAAGATTATTTAAAATTATTTAAAATTATTTAAAATTATTTAAAATTATTTATAATTTATTTATAATTTTAACCACACATTATTTTTTTTGAAATTTTTATTTTTTTTGAAATTTTAGTTAAAATTTTTAAAAAAATTACGATTATAGTTTCGAATGTACTCTAAGGTTTGAGTAAGGATGACAGGAACAGAAGAGTCAATGTAATGCCTGGAAGAAAAAGACTCTAAAGATTTTTCAAAATAAAGTTTGGCGCCAGAAGCACAATGTTTACGAATGTTCTCTATCCAATGTTTCACCGTTTCTCTTTCTTTTATGAATATTTTGTATGTTATGTTGTTTTGTCCGTATTTTGCTCTACTTGATTTTTCTAAGATAAAATCTGCTGTTTCCAAATTATCTTTTGAAACCAAATTATATGTATCCAAAATGATCTACAAAGAAAATTGTAAATTCTTTCTAGTCATTTCGATAATTATAAATTTAATATTTTATAATTTCGTTATAAATCTTTCTAATATAATCTTGAATATTAATTTTAATAATTTTATAATTTATAATTTATAATTTATAATTTATAATTTATAATTTATAATTTATAATTTATAATTTATAATTTATAATTTATATAATTTATATTTTAAATTATAAAATGTAAAATATTAATTTGAAGGATATTCATTTTTCTTAAAAAGATAAAGTATACTTACAACATCAGAGGGAGAAGATTCCAGAGAAAAAGTTTTGACTTCGTTTCTAAAAAGGAGGAGGAAATGATCGGAGAGAACAGCGAATCTTTTTTCCTTTTTCTCTTCTTTATCAAAGGATTCTTTTGTGAATCTTTTTATCCATCCTGATACTTGAACATTTTTTAGCGTATTCATTTTTTGAAGTGCCACCTTGGGAAAAATGATGATAAGGGATAAGGATCCCACTTTTTGATCTTTCAATGGGATGTTTGAATGCAAGAAGTATGCATTTTCTTTCTCATATTCTTTATTAATCAACGCGAATCCGTAATCACTGTATTCTTCAAATCTGAAATTTGATTTCAGATCATTTATCATTTCATTTATCGTATCATTTATATCCACCCTCATGTTATTTATTGATTTTCTTTTGAATATATTATCAAATGTCCATGTTTCAAACTTTGGTTTGTTTGCATAGTAAAAATATATGGGAACAGCACGATTCTTCAATGATAGAACATCCTATAATAAACAAAATATCATTTTTTAAGTTAATTGAGATAAAAAAAAATTTTTTTTTTACTCCATGTGAAAGTTTGCTAGAATCAAAATGAGAATAAATTATTAAAAAAGATTATTTGATTACCATGATTCCAAATTTTGCTTCCTATAAATTTTCAAATTTGAAACCAAAATAAAATTTACTTTACTTTTTGAAAATTTTACGATCCGAGAATCCTAACAACTCCTCTTAATCTTTGAGATGTTATTTTGAGATAATAATCCTTTTTGGGAATTTTATATGTTTCAATAATCAATTCTATCACTTGTTTCGCCGTCAGATTGGTACTTACTTTTATTTCTCGAAACTCTTGAAAGGAAAATTGTATTATTAAGTTTAATTCAGTCATTCTTCTCAAACGAATTTTTTTTTTTTTGAATTAAAAGAAGTTTAAATAAAAAAAAAAAGTTTATATTCCTTTGTCACAAAGAGATGATACAAGAAAATAATTTCATATTAGATTTAATCAAAGAAGGGTTGATAGATTGCAGAAGTAAAGAATCCTTCATTGAAAAACATATCAAAGGATCTGCTTGTCTATCAATAGATAATTTTGAAGAAAGAGCTCATGAAGTAAATAGAAAGTAATAATTTTAATTCTCAACCATATCATTTCAAATTTAGTGGCCTGCACCAGTAAAACCTACTGATATTCAGATATAATTAAATTTTTTATTGAAATATTTTTCAAAAGGGAAATGAAGTGAATGTGGTGATAAATGATAATACAATGATTGATTTTTTGAATAAAAAGAATTTCAAAATCAAAAAATCACTAATTGCAAATGATGAATTGTGGAAAGAGATTGAAAAGATGGATTTATTGGAAAAAGGATGGAAATATGTAAGATTTTGGTTGCCCAATCCATTATTGAATGGAGTAATTGAAGAGGTGGAAAATATAAGAGAGAAATATATTGGACAAAAAACGGGGGTTGCTATCGATATTGCATGTGGAAGTGGAAGGGATATTCTTTTTCTTGCGGAGAGAAATTGGAAAATTTTGGGAATAGATTATTTGGATAAACAACTTATCAGAGTAAATAGATTGATCGATGAAATGATGATAAAAGAAGACGATGTAAGATTGATAAATATGAATATAGAAGAGAATGATAATAAAAATTTCGAAAATTTTTTAAAGAATGGAATTTGTAAATTTGAAGGAAATAAACAATCTCCCAATTGGTTACTTGATGAAAACAAATCAGAAGAGGAATTTACTTTTAAATTTGATTTGGTTGTTATCTCTAGATATCTCCATCGACCACACTTTGAGACTATTAAAAATATGATCAAAAAGGGAGGATTTATTCTTTTTCATACTTTTCTGGAAGGTTGCGAGAGTGTTGGCAAAAAATCCCCAAAAAAACCGAGATTCATTCTCAAATTTGGTGAATTAGCTCAAGTTTTTTCTGAAACTTGTGGATGGAAAATTTATCATGATTCTCATATCAATTTGGAAGATGGTAGACCAATTTCTTATTTTGTTGCTATGAAGCTTTAAATTTTTTTTTTTTTTGATACATATTTATTAAATATTAAAAAAAAACATCCACTAATATTCAATAATATCATTATATCAAGAATGTTTCAAGCGTATTTGATCATTCTTTTATAACAGTGAGGAAAAATGAATGAAAAATAAGGTGTATAAAAAAAATGACATTAATAAAAAAAAGTGTCAATTTTATAATTAAATCAAAAAAAAAAATAAAAAAAAAAATCGAATAATAGATATTGAGAGAACAAAGAAGAAAGGTATTAATACAATTGAAGAATACATCATAGATATATAAATTTATTTCATTCCATAATTAGAATGAAGAATCTCAATATAATATTTTTGATTGTTATATCTCTGAGTGTAACATTGGGATTAAGGTTCTGTGCTTTTTATAATGAAAATGAAAATGGACAAAATAACTTAGTGTCGAAATGTGTACTTCCAAATGGAGAATTAAACAATATCACAAAATATAACACAAATGGAAGAGGGGATGGAAAAGGATTAATAGGTAATGACAGAGTTGTGGTAGCAGGAAATTGTTTATACGCAAGTAATGATGTAAGAAAGAAAAACAAGTTTTAAATCATAATTAATCAAAATTTTAATTTTAGTTTGATCAAACACTTTCTCATTTCATTTTTGACAATGATTGTGAACCTGTTCCAAGAAGAGTTGGGGAAACTTTGATACAAGAACTAAACCAAAAATGTAATAAACAAAATATAGATGATATGAGTTTGGCAGTATCAAATGATAATAATTGTATATTTGTTGGAATGGGAGATATATTGGAACCAAATAATTTATATTCATTTCAAGTAAATCCAACAAACTGTTCTTTGACAAGATCTGATAAATTGACCTCACCAAATTGGCTTAATTTCCTCCCTTACAGGATTAATGGTTTATCAGTTTCTCAAGACAATACCTTGGTTGGAGTTGCATTCACAAGTGGATTTGGAGCACAAGCATATGTACAATATAATTCTTCTACATGCAAATTTACTTCTGGATTTACAACTGTGAGAGATTCTACTCAACCAGGTCTCTCCACAAGAACTACATTCTCTAACAATGTAAATGGAGAAAATATCTTGATCTCCACTGTAGCAGACAACGGGCTCAATAAAGGTACAATTGATGTTCGTCCAATCAGCAATTTTTTGCAAGCAACTGGAAACCCAACAGTTTTATCATCTTTGCAAGATGCAGTCACAGAGTCTGTTGTTTTCACCACTCAATCTTCACAAAGAATAATGTATGTAGCAGGACCTCAAGGAGATGTGAGTGTCCTCACTGTTGGAGCAGATGGCATCCCTATTTCTGGATCTGACAGAAAAGTTGCAACTACAGCAGCAAGAATAACAGGACTCCAAGTATCAAAAAGTGAAGAATTGGTTGTATCTCAATCTTCTGGTTTCTCAATTTTCAAAATCGATTCTTCCAATGGTAATTTGACTTACTTGGGCAACTATCAAAGTGGTAAAGTGACTTATGGTAACTCTGCTGTCTTTCAGTTGCCAAGATGCTGTTGGGATGGAAATGATGCAGTAACCTTTGATGGGCCTAGTTTGTTGGAAATAGATTGTGCAGAAGATGAGGTAACTTTTCCTCCTGTTAACATAACTTCCCCTTTTTGCCAACCAAATTTAACCACCACTAACACCACTACCCCTTCTTGTGGAATTTTGCCAAATGTGGTCTTTAATTTCACAGCAAATACTTGTTGCAACAGATACTCCAAAAGCTTTTCCCAAACCTTACAAAGAGTTGATAGCACTCCCCCTTCTCTAATTGTTGTGAACAGCAACTTTGGAAACTATGGAGAGAAACAAGAAAGTACCCCTATCTTACCTTATAGTTCTTCCAAAAGAGCTTTGGGTCATCCTTCACAAAAGAAAGGAGATTATGGTGAAGATGATGGAGACAATGATGAAGATGACCAATCTCACAACCATCACCACAATCACTATAATCCTTATGGAGAACACCATCACCATAACCACTATGATTACGATGGAGAAAATGATGATGAGAATGACCAAGGAGATAATGATGATGATCAAGGCAACGGAGGATATGGAGGAAATGGAAATGGCAACGGAAACGGAGGAAATGGTAACGGTAACGGGGGTAATGGTTACGGAAATGGAAATGGTAACGGTAATGGAGGTAACGGAAATGGAAATGGTTATGGAAACGGAGGAACACAACCACCAATTATAATCTGTAAAAACTTAACAGAGTGCCAATTTCTAGAAGAAGGATTGTCTTTCGTAGAAACAAGTGATGATTGCAGCAACTCTCCAAATCTGACCCATCAATTTAATGTAACAAAGAACGCAGTGTGTGATCCTCAAACAAAGATTTATGCACAAGGAGAAATCGTTTTCACATCAACTGATTCTTGCGGAAACTCCAGAAATGCTTCTTCCTCTTTTTCACTGAGAGATGTCACACCACCTGTGATAGAGAAATACAAAGAAGAAATAATCCTCTCAATTTGTGAAGATATTCAAAACATTGACGTGGGACAAAACAATCTTTGCAACTTAAACATCACCGATTCTTGCACCAATGTAACTTGCCGTATTGTAAACCCTTCCAACGATACCAATGTTTGCAAGCCTCTTGTAAGAACTTATGAACTCACTGATGAATGTGGAAATTCAAGAAATGTGACCAGAGTTTTTAAAAGAAAAGAAACAATGAATCATTATGCAAGAAAACTTCCTATCCACCATGTTGAAGAAACAGATGTTTGCATGAAAGATTCTTACAACATCACTTATGGTTTCTTTGAATCTCACACTCCTTGTGTCAATCCTCAAATCATCACTCTTCCTCCTGTTACTGTATCCAATGGAACATGCTTCTCCCTTCAAATACATTGCAAAACATTGAAAACAGATTGTATCGAGTTGTGCTCTTGTATTCCTGTCAGAATCAATTCTCTCCCTATCAAACTTCACACCAATCAATTGCTAAACGTTCATCAACAAGACTTGAATGTCACACACAGCTATGATCTCTCAGGAGAGGAAGAATCTTATGCTTTCAACGTTACTGATTGGGAAGTTCCTACCGTCAAAACACCTTGTGGTGAAACTTTTGATCCTAATGACTTTATTGCTAAAGGAGGTAACATCACCGTTGTTTACTTTGTTGTCGGAAACATCCAAAAAATAGAAGAATCCATTTCTATTTACAACTACAAAAGAGAATTAAGAATTGTCTATCTTTTTGACAATGGTTGTGATTATGATATGATCCCTACTGCTGAATCCTATTTTGTTGTTCAAGGTACCTACAAGTTTTTGGAAAATCTTTATGTTCCTACCTTTGACGAATTCCAAGCTTATCTCTATGAATCTCTCAACATTACTACCCCTTCTCTCAAGTCTCAATCTAAAAAACGTTCTCAATCTCACTTATTTAAAGTCTCCACTGGGCGTTTTTCACATTGGTGATAAACAAAAAATAAACTTATTTTTAAAAACATAATTCTTTTCAAATTTTTTCTCCGATTTGATAAAACAAATAACATGAATTTTATCTTCGTGAATAAGGACTCAGAATTTTTTTTTTTCCTCATCCAATGAAAATCAATTCAAAAAAAAATTTTTTTATTCTTCACTTATTTAATTGATTTTTTTGTTTTCATTGATTTTCTTTCTTTGGAGAAAGAGTTTAACAAATCTTGCCAGAAAATAAAATATATAGAAAACAAGAATGAATGAGATTGAAATAAATAAGATAATGGTTGTAAAGAAAACATATTCTCCCTCTTTTAGAAATTGATTAAAATTAATATTCACTTGTTGAATGTTTGTTAATCTCTTGTTTTGTCTTTGAGAAAGAATGTATTCTGGAGATGCTCTTGTAAAATTTCTTTTGTCTACAAAGATTATTTTTTCAACAATATGTTCCTTGATGTTTGGATTAGGCTTTCTGTTTCTATTATCTCTAGGAATGGAAGGACCTTCTTGAATCTTTCTTTGATTTGCTTTGTAAGCTTCTTGAATAAATCTCTCTAATTTATTGAGATTGTTTTGAAATGAATTTTTTTCCCCATTTTCTTCCACTCTTGTTTCATAATAATCCATCTTTTGAATCTCTTGGGTATTTTTTTTGGATAATTGATCTATTTTTTGTTTGAGAATATCTTTTGGTATTTTTCCTTTATACAGTTTATTCAAATCAACTCCATCTTGACCCAAAACCTTAAATAATAAACTTTTTAATTTTGGGTTGATCTCTTCGATATCATTCACCAATTTTTCTTTTCTTTCTTCCATTAATTCTTCTTCACCAAATTTATAGTTTGTATTTCCTGAGGGATCATTATTAAGTATTTTTTTGATTTGTTTAGATTTTTGTACTCTCTTCTTTTCATTTGATTCTTTCTCTAAAATATTCAAATATGCGGGTTCTCTTATCTTTCTTTTATCTTTCAGTTTCACATATTCCTCTATTTCTTGTTTTTCTTCATTTTTCATTCTAAATTCTTTTTCCATCTCATTGCTCTTTTGAATCAATAGTTCATTTGCTATTTTTTTGCCTTTATGATTGAATATTTATTATTTTTTTGATGATTTTTCGAAAAGTTATAATTTACTTGTTTCATAATCTCCAATTTTGATACTTTTTGAAAGGGCCTGCACTTTTTGTTCTCTTATCCTCTGTGTGAAGGGATTTGAGGCAATAATCAATTTGAAAATTAAAACGTAAATAAATAATTTGGCAAATAAATTCATTTGATATATCCACTTTTATTAAAACTAATCAAAAAGTCAAGAATTTGGTGTCTTCAATTTAATCCCAATTTTTTATAATTATTTGCAAAGAAAAAATAAAAAAAAAAATTGAGAAGCAATAATTCTTTCAATAAATAAAGGAATAACATCATAAGCATATGAGAAAAATTTTCCAAAAACTCCCGATCAATAAAATTAAGGATGTGGTTAAATTTGAAAGCAAATTCAACTTTAATTTTTCTTCCAAAATCAAGTTTAAATCAATGATTGAAAATAAAGCAATGGGAATCAATATTTTCAATAATCAATTCAGATCCTTTTCATCAAAAGATGACAAAGATGACAAGGATGACAAGAATGACAAAAAAGATGAAATACAAAAAAAAGAGGAAGAGAAAGAAAAAGAAAATGAAGAAAAACCATTAATTAAGGAAGATAAAGAAACAACAAAGGAAATTAATGAAACAACAAAAAAGAGCAGTAAAGTAAAAACAGGAAAGAATCAAGAAGAATCATTCAATTTACTTGCAATAAGAGGATTAAAATATCAAGCAAAACAACCAACCCCTGATCAAGTTCCTATTTTCCCTTTGTACGAAAGACCTCTCTTTCCAGGAACATTGACAAGCTGTTATGTTCAAGATAAAAGCTTTTTGGATAGTCTCTCTGAAAGATTGGCCAGGGGAGAAAGATACGTCGGTTTATTTTTGGTGAAAGAATCAGAAAAGGTAGATACAAACATGCCCAACATTACCAGTCTCGATCAAATCCATCAAATTGGTACTTTGGGAATAATAATTGATATGTCTGGCAATCAATCTTCCCCCTTTGTTCAGATTGTAATCTCTGGTGCAAAGAGAATCAAAATCAAAAATCAAGTTGAATCAGAAGCAAGATTAACCGCCAAAATAGAAGAGGTGAAAGAAGAAGTTTATGACAAGAGCGATCCTGTTGTTAAAGCTTATACCCAGGAGATCCTTAAAAACATTAAAGATCTTTCCAATTTGGATTTGTTTTACAAAGAACAAGTTCATGCTTTGGCTGAGCACATTGATTTTACCAATCCTGCCGAACTTGCAGATTTGATTTGTGCTATTTCTTCCAACAGAGATTGTAAAAACACCTTTTTTACTTTTCATACCTCAAAATTAAATTATGTGTTATCTAGTTGAAATTATATAAATCAAAAATTATTTTTATTTTTTACATTTTAAAATTTATTGAATTATTGGAACATTCAAACTTTAATCCTATTTCTTCTTTTTTTTTTTAACTTTATTAGGCCAAAATGCAATAGAAGAGTTAAATGTGAATAAGAGACAAAAGATAGCATTGAATCAATTGAAATCAGAATTGGAGACACACAAAATTAGAACAGATATCAGCAAACAGGTGGATCAAAGTTTGCAAGAAGCAAACAAGAAATACATCCTCAGAGAACAAATGAAAGAAATCCAAAAACAATTAGGTTTGGGTGAAGAAAAACAAATCTTGATGTCCAGTTACAAAGAAAAATTGGAAAAACTCAACATGCCTCCCAAAATCAAATCTTTGATTGGTATTTATCATTGAATATAAATTTTTATTAAGTGATAATAATAATTATTTATCATTTCATTATTAATTTTTTATTATTTTACATTATTATTTTAAATCCATTTGGTTTGATAATTAATATTAAAGATGATTATTTTTTTTAATTTTTGTTTTAAACAACATTATTCTTAATTTTATTAAAATTAGTTGGGAATTTTTTTTATCATATATTAATTAGGAGCGGAAATAGAAAGAATGAGTGCATTGGAGAGCGTTTCATTGGATTACAACATGATAAGAAATTACATTGAGTGGATTTTGTCTTTACCATGGGAAACTTATTTGAAAGAAAATTTGTCACTTTCTCACGCAAAAAAAGTATTGGACGATGATCATTATGGTTTGAAAGATGTCAAAGAACGTATTTTAGAATTCATTGCTGTTCGTAATTTGCAAGAGAAACCCTCTGGTAAAATCATCTGTCTTCAAGGTCCTCCCGGAACAGGAAAAACAAGTAAATTATTTTAAATTTTTTTATTTTATTATTTTTATTTATTTTTTGAATTTTTTTGTTAATATTTATTTTATGAACAATTTTTTGTTTTTTTTTTTTATTTTTTATTATTTTTTTATATTTTGTTTATTTTTTTATTTATTTTTTATTTATTTTTTATTTATTTTTTATTTATTTTTTATTTATTCATTTTTTATTAATATTTATTTTTTAAAATTTATATTTAAATAATTTATGGTATTTTTTATTTATTTTTTATTTACATTTTTATTTATTTTTTATTTTTTTTATTGATTATTTATTTATCATTTATTATTTATTTTTTATTTTTTATTTATTATTTATTATTTTTAATTTTTATTTATTCTTTATTTTATTTTTTTTACATTTTTATGTTTACTTATTTTTTGTGTAATTTAATTTTCTTTGAAAAAAAGGCATAGGAGAATCAATAGCAAGGGCATTGGGAAGAGAACATTTCAAGATATCAATGGGAGGAGTGGGAGACAGTGCAGAGATAAGGGGACACAGAAGAACGTATGTGGGAGCCATGCCTGGTCGTTTTATTCAAGGTATGAAAACCATCAAATCTTCCAACCCTGTCCTCATCATCGATGAAGTAGATAAACTTGGAAATGGATGGAAAGGAGGTTTCCTTTTTTTTTTTTTGATATTTCATTTATTTTTCATTCATTTTATTTAATTTATTATTATATTAAATTTGTTTATATAATTTTTATTTTAGATTTTATTTATTCAAAGAAGAGATTTAAATTGATACATTTTTACTTTAATCAAATTTTTATTTAAATTTTGAACTGATAATTAAAACACTGTCTATATCTCGCATATTTATATGGGGAATATTCATTCAAACACTTTATATTTTATTTATATTGTTAAAAAAAAAAATAATTTATTGATATTTTTTTTTATTAGACCCAAGTGCTGCATTGTTAGAAGTGTTGGATCCAAAACAAAACTTTGAGTTCAGAGATCATTACTTGGATGTTCCTTATGACTTTTCAAAGATTCTTTTCATTTGCACAGCGAATGTGTTGGATACAATACCCTCCCCCTTGTTAGACAGAATGGAAGTGATCAGTTTGAGTGGTTATGTTTTGCAAGAAAAAATGGAAATTTCAAAGAAATATCTCATTCCCAAAATCCTCAAAGATTGTGGTCTTTCCCCTCACAACCTCTCCTTCTCCAACTCTGCCCTTGAAAAACTTATTAAAGAATATTGTAGAGAAGCTGGTGTCAGAAACCTCGAAAAAATGATTGAAAAAATTTCCCGTAAAATCGCCTACAAATATGTTCATCTTTCTCAATCCCCTTCTTCCCCCTCCCTTTCTCCTCTCCTTGACTCTACTTCTGCCTCCATTGACAACCACAACAACCCCTCCCCTCCTACCACTGCTGCTACTACTACTACTGATACTTCCCCTACCACCACTGACACTACCAATACTACCGAGGGAATTATTAGTGAAGGCATTGAGAAGAACAAGGAAAAGAAAGAAGAAGACAGAAAAGTGGATTTGAAAAGAAAATACAGAATTACTGATAAAAACTTGGAAAGTTTCATTGGAAAACCCATCTTCACTTCTGAAAGATACTACGATGATCCCATTCCTGGTGTGGTGATGGGTCTTGTTTACACCTCTATGGGTGGGGGTCACACCTACATTGAGACTTCTCTTGACAAAGTTTCCAAATCTGAGAATTTCATCACCACTGGTAAAATTGGAGAAGTCATGAAAGAAAGTACTCAAATCGCTCTCACCTATGCCAAATTTTTCTTTCAACAAGTTTGTGATGAAAACAACCGCCAATTTTTTCAAACAAACTCTCTTCACATGCACGTTCCTGAAGGTATTATTTTTTATTTTTTAATAATTTTTTCATTTGTTTTATTTTACATTCAATTTTTAAATATTTTATTCTTTTTTAAAAAGGTGGTACTCCAAAAGAAGGTCCATCAGCAGGTATCACAATGGTCACCTCTCTTCTAAGTTTGGCACTTGGAAAAAGTGTTCACCCAGACATTGCAATGACAGGAGAATTGACGTTGACAGGAAAAGTGTTGAAAATAGGAGGTGTTAAAGAAAAAACAATGGGAGCACAAAGAGCTAACGTTAAATACGCCATTTTCCCAAAAGATAACAAGAGAGACTTTGAAGAACTCCCTGATTATATCAGAAAAGGTATTTCTCCAGTTTATGTTGAATACTACAAGGACGTTTATGACTTTGTATTTAATTACAAACCACAAGAAAAAAATTGAGTTCTTTTAAAAGGAATCTGATATATTTTTTGGTTTCCTTCCCTTTTAAAATAAATTTATATTTAACCCAAAAAAAATTTAAGTTTATGAAACAAATTTTTTTAATAACTTTATCCAACTATTCTATAAGTTATATATTTTCCACTGGTTTCTGATTCTCTTTCTATTCTTAAGACACTTCCCTTTGACAATCCCAAATATTTTATCACAGGATCGCTTGATTTTATTTTTGGGAGTTGATTTGCTTGAACATTGCTTATTTTTTGGAATGAAAATAAAAATAAAAGAAATTATTCCAAAAATTTTTACTATTTTTTCAACAATTCTTTTTTTTCGATTATGCTCAATGGTGTATGTTTTGGTACCAATTTATGTTTTGTTATATTTATGATTAATTCAACATCAAGGAACATTTCAATATTATATTCTCTGCTTGTTTCACTCATAAATTTTTTGGTTGATGGAGTTACAACTTTTGGATATACCAAAATCAAATGTTTTATATTGTGTGAATCTATTTTATCAATAATTCTTAAGAAATATTGAAGAATTATTTAATATTTATTGATTGTTTTTACTTTCTGAGTTCAGCAACTCCTATTTTTAAATCTGTAGAAAATTCAACATAGGTGCTCTTTATATCTCCATGATCATTTTGTTTTTTTGCTATGAATGATAATTTTTGTCTTCTACATGTTGAATATTGGGAAGAATCAATAAAAATATTCATAAATTTTTGGATTTTACGCTTCTCTCTCGCTCATGTTTCCATATTCTTCATTTATTTGTTTAAAAGAATGATTTGGTAAATCCAAATATTTTCTATCTTTCAACATTTCGAGAGTGGTATTATAAATACTCAAAAATGATCCATTTTTGCTATTCAGATCCATTCAAATGATAAAAAATCAGAATCAATTTTTTTTTTTGATTATTTAATTTTTCAATTTAAAATGTTTTGAGAACACAACTGAGAAATGTCCAAGAATTGAAAAGAACCACCAGAACCGTAGAATTCATAGAGATGACCATTTGAACCAAAATAGAGAAAATGAGAATCACTAAGAGAAGAATAACAAACACCTGATGATATTGCTTTCATTTCACTTGTCCACATGACATTTGTACTCATTTTAAATAAAGTTGTGTTTTCTATGCAGTTTGGTAATCCATTTTTGTCAATAAAAAATATTTGTTGTGTGTTAAAGTTTTTGGATATTGCAATTGGATTGTAGATACACTCTACCACATTCACTTCTCCCAATTTTACTTTTTTTAAAAATTTTTTTTTATTTTAATATTTTTTTAAAAATTAATTAATTTTTCATTTTTCATTTTATTTTTACCTCTCAAAGTTTTGGTTAGATTCTCAAGATCGTCTTGCATGAACATCTACAAAAAAATTTTAAAAAAGAAAAAAAAAGAAGATAATTTAAAATAATTTGAAATAAATAATTTAAAATAATTTAAAATAAATAATTTGAAATAAATAATTTGAAGATAATAATTTAAAATAAAAAATTTAGGTTTTAATGTATAAAATCAATCAAAATAATTAATAATTAAAAATTAAGAAAAAGTTCAATCAATTACCATAATGTCACCTTGTAAACGAAACACCATTTTTATTTTTTGAGAATTAGTTATAAAAGATGTTATTCTACAATCACTCCCAAGCAATAATGTACTAAATTCATAAAATTAATAATCAAAAATAAAAATAAAACAAAATTAAATAAAAAAATAAAATAAAATAAAAATAAAATAAAAATAAAATAAAAATAAAATAAAAATAAAATAAAAATAAAATAAAATAAAAATAAAATAAAATAAAAATAAAATAAAATAAGTATAAATATATATGAAGAATTTTATAAGATATTTATTGGGCATTTACTCTTTAATTTTCCAGTAATTTTCTTTTAGAGAGTAATCATATCTATGGATTCCCATACTGGTGTCCATAAACACCACCTTGATTTTAAAAAATTTTGATTATTAGAATTTGTTTTTCAAAATAAAATAAAAAATAAAAAATAAAAAATAAAAAATAATTTATTAAATAAAGAGGAAAAGATACAGAGAGAAAATCATTTTGAGAAAAGAGAGCAGAAGAATGAAGGAGGGGAAAAGGGAAAGTGGAACATTTAAAACCAAAAACATTTGAAAGGTTTGTGTGTATTCCCCATTCATTTCCCCAGCTATTATTACTGTTATTATTGTTATTGCTAATCTTGTTATTATTATTATTATTATTGTTATTGCTAATCTTGTTAATATTATTATTATTATTATTATTATTATTATTATTGTTGCCATTGTTATTAATGTTGTTGTTAGGAGTATTATTGGAAAGAACGAGATGAATTAAATGGTTTGTTTTTGAAAGATACAAAATATGTAATGCGTACAAAGGAGATGTAAAAATGGATATTACTCCTATTTTCATAAAATAAATAAAGCGAAAAAGAATTAAAAAATTAATGGCATAAAGAATAAATTAAAGAATAGTAGATTCAAATTAATGTGAGAAATAATATATTAAAAAAATAATGTAGAAATAATATATTAAAAAATCGAGGAATAAGAATCAAAAAAGGAATAAAAGAATTACCTTGAGAAGAATCAAAGTCTTTATTTTCGGAAAGTTGTTGAAAAGACCAAAAGAGAGAATTGTTGGGTTTGGATAAAATACAAATATGATGTTGAGAATTGGTGTAACAAATAAATTCTTTTTGAAGAGATTTATGATAGAAACCAACAGGAGTATCTTTCGCTTTAGAATTGTCCAATATCTTTGTTATGTTTGTTAATTCATATTTTTTTTTACTTTTCTCTATCCTCATTATATTTCCTTCCTCTGTTCTGTACAGTATTATCACTGTCGTTCTTGATTTCATCTTTTAATATTTTATAATGTTATTAAATATATGTTATTAATTAAATTATTATTAGATAAATGTTATGAATTTAAAAGTTAATGTCAAATAAATCTTATTTAAAAAAGATCAAATTAAAAAGAAATTTACAAAAAGGAAAGGATCTCCATGAGGAAAAAGATCACCCTTAGAAGAAGAGACAGAAGAAGAAGAAGAAAGGGATTCTTTATTTTGTTTATTTGAAACGATTTCAAAATCATCCAACTCTAATGAATCTTCCTCCTCTTCCTCTCCTTTTCCTCTCTTTTCCATTTTCACTTTTCCTATTCCTTTCTTACTCTCGTTTTTATTATTGTTATTATTATTATTATTATTATTATTATTATTATTATTATTGTTTTTATTATTATTATTGTTATTATTATTATTATTATTATTATTATTGTTATTATTATTATTATTATTATTATTATTATTATTATTATTATTATTGTTATTATTATTATTATTATTATTATTGTTTTTATTGATATTATTGATAGGGGTGATGGTAGTATTAGAAATTTTAGGATTGGAGTTGGGAGAAAGTAAAGGAGAGAGAGAAGAGGTAGAAAAAGAATGATGTCTTGTACCTGTAGTAGTACCTGTAGTAGTATCTGTTGTATTACCCATTTTATTACTTGTAGTACTTGTTTTATTCTCTGTATTACTGGATGTAGAAGATAGAATAAAAGAAGATAAATCTGGAGAAGATACGGTTGTACTATTAACATAAACATTTCTATTATCAATGTTACTATTGTTACTATTAGTATTGTTGTTATTATTATTTGTGTTATTAATATCAATAACATTTCTATTATTGTTATTATGGACACTGTTGACATGATTGATATATTCAGTGTTGGGAGAGTAATCATGAATTACGGGAATAGCTTTATTACTCTTTACTTCCTGAGAAGGAGAAGTGGAAAGAGAAAGGGAGGAGGAAATAGAAGTAGAAGTAGATAGTGAAGAGGAAGAGTTTGAAGGGGATATTGATGGTCTGGATTGTGTAGAACGAGGAGAAGGGGTTACAGGAACAGAAGAAGAAGAAGAAGAAGAAGAAGAAGAAGAAGAAGAAGAAGAAGTGGTATAATTAGAATTTGTTGTTGTTTTCAATGGAGGGGAAGAGGAAGAAGAGGAAGGGGGGGAGACAGGATAAAAATGAGAAAAGGGAAGGGAGGGAGAGGAAGAAGAAAAGAGAGTGGAGGGGAAATGAAAGAGATAATACCACTGAGGATAAACAATGAAAGAGTGGATAGATTTGGTGAGGATGGAATTAATTTTTTGTTTGAAAAGATCAATGTTGAGATCTTTATTCATCAGTTTGGGTCTCAATTTAAAAGAAAGAGAAGGAGGTTGTGAAAAAGAAATGAAAATGTCACCATTGTTATCTAATTTTATCATTAATTTTCCTTCAAATTCAAATTCTGCTAATTCAACTTGAATTGTTTTTGAAGAACCAAATTCCAAATTGAATTTTCCATCATAAACCATATCCATTTCAAAAACATCACAATCTTTCATCTTTTCTCCTTCTATTGATTTCACTTTTTTAATGTTTAAAAATCTGGGTAACTTTGAAGGACATCCAAGTTCCAATTTGGTGACTGTGGGTTCTTTCAAGAAAGATGGAAGTGGATTATATCTAATATAATAATATTAGGATATATGGAATGAATCTTTCTTTAAAATGTTATTTTACTTTACGAGCAACTTTGAAAAAATATTTTGAAACTTTGAAATTAAAAATGGCATACAATAACAGAATAATTTATCAATGAACATCGAGAACACTCTATGGCTTGCCTTTTTAGAATAAATTAATTTGGCTTCTTTATCAACTTGAATTTTTTTCTCTGGTTTCAAAAAATCTTTTTTTTGGGAGAAATTATCAATGGAAATTGAATTGGTTGAATATTTAATGAATAGATGATAGGTGAAGTAAGAGAGAATAGATAGAAAGATTGAGAGCAAGAATTTTTCTGAGAGGAAGAGTTTGAAAAAAATTGTTGAAGGAAAATCAAACAAATAAATAAAAACCCAAAGAGAAATCAAATATTTGTAAAATGTATCCATTTCTTTTTCAAATGCAAATTTTTTTTTTAATTTTTTGATTTTTCACAAGAAAAAAGAAATAGATGAAAAGAATTTAAGAGCCACATCAAATGAGATGATGTCTTCTTCAAGTTGAACCTCAAGTTCTTTTTCTATTCCTAGAATGACATTATCGAGCATTTTCGTATCGGGAAGAGTGAAAGAAAGCAAATTTTTGAATTTTTCTTTCTTTATTTTCCCATCTTCTGTAGTGGAAGCAAGAATTGCACATCCAATTGCCACCAATTCCATTGTTATATCAAAAAATCTAGAAAATTCAATTTTATCTTTCACTATTTTGCTCAACCATATAAAATACTCTTCCTTTAATGGAAATTTATCTTCAAAGATTGTTTTCCACTTGAATAAAAGAAACATTATTAATAGAGGAGAATATCTTCTTAAAATCTTTTACACATTCATCAAGTGATTTGACAAAAAAATTGGAATCCAATGATTTTTCTCTTTTTGCTTCATAAAGTGCATCCAAAGAACCCAAACATAGAGATGATATACAACTTATTTCATCCAAAAGAAAATCAGTTCCAGAAGATTTGGTTTCAGCATTTAATTTTCTTATATCATTTGGCATTACGAAATTTGTAGGTACTCTACAAAATAATTCAAAGATTGATTCCATTGCATTCAATTTTATTTCTGGCATTTCTAATGTCAAAGCACATAAAGTTTTAAAATTTTCAAAATCAATGAATCTATCATCAATTTTTTTGACTGTTTTCCATTGTTTCTTGAAATGTTCAATTCTTTCTTTTCTTGTCAATTTTAAGAGTTTTGGGGAAATCTATATTTTATTAGATCAAAAGATTGATATAAAAAATTTACAGTTAATCCAAAAGGATTTGGCTTTGATTTGATTTCCATTTTTTTTTAAATTCAAAATTACAAAGTTTTTTTATAAATATTTTTCTGCCTTCTATAATCAACGTTTTCACAAATTTTTCTTTGTAAAAGAATTTTAAAAAAATTGAGTTTTTGAATGGAAAATGATGAAATATTTGTTGGAATACCATCCTATAGAGATAATGAATTAATACCCACATTGATTGATTTATTATCAAAATGTGATAACAAAGAAAGAATTAAAATAGGAATTTGTTTGCAAGATGAAGAGGAATATAAAGAAGAGATTTATAAACAATTGATAAATCTAAAGTTATTTGAAAATAAAGAAGATTTAGAAAAACAAATAAGAATCGATTATGTTTTTTGGAAAGAAGCAAAAGGGCCATGTTGGGCAAGATATAGATTTCAACAACTATACAAAAAAGAAAAATATTATCTCTCCATTGATTCTCACATGAGATTTATTCAATCCTGGGATTCTAAATTAATCCTTTTGATTAATTCTTGTCCCAATCCATCAAAATCAATTATAACTGCTTATCCAACTGGTAAACATCATTCATTTGATAGATCAAATAAAAAATAAAAAATAAACTGTGAAAACCAAACTATTTAAAATAATAGGATATGAATTGCCAAATAAAATACCAACAGAAAAAGGGATAGCTTTTTTGTGTTTTAAAGAATTTGGAAAAGATGGGATGATGAGATTTACAGGGAAAAAGTTGAGAGAAGAAGCAACAAAGAAAGGAGTGGTGATAGAATCGTATTTTTGGGTGAGTGGATTTTCATTTTCTTTTGGTTTTGTGATAGAAAAAGTTCCTTATGATCCTCTTCTCCCTTTTCTTTTTTTTGGAGAAGAACTTTCGATGACTTTACGTCTTTTCACTCATGGTTTCTCTTTTTATTGTCCCCCTTACAACCTCCTTTTTCATCTTTGGCAACGTGATTATCGTCCCAATTTTCGTCAGCTTCATACTCTTTCTCCTTCTAATAATACTGATACCCTTAACAATACTGATAATAAAACAGAAGAAATTAACACAAACAAAGGTAATTATAACATTTTTCATATTTAAAAATTTTATTTTATAATCAAAAAAGATAAACAGAAAGAAATGTCAATGATAAGAGTGAAATTTTTGGCGGGAATGTTGACAAAAAAAGAAATAGAAGAAATAGAAGAAATAATGAAAAAAGAGAACAACAGTGATTATTTTAAATTTCAAAATTTGGAAATAAACAATCAAGATGCAAAGATCATAATGAAAGAAATAGATAAATATGGTTTAGGAAAAGAAAGAACTGTCAATGATTTCCAAATTTTGACACAAATTGATTTTACTAACAAAACTTTTACTGAAAAGAGCACTTATGGTGGTTTAGATAAAAATCTTTTCGAACAAAATTTCTCTGATACTCAAAAAAATCTTCTTTTTAAATTACTATCAAATTACAATAATTAAAATTAATTGTTCAAAATTTTATTGTTCAAAAAAACCCAAATATTTTCAGAGAAAGAAGAAAGAACAAAAAAGGGAAAATATAGAAGAGATAGTTTGTTGGTTTTACTTGTTTTTTCCATTTTTCTTCTTCTTCTTTGTAAAAAGAAACTGTTTTTTTGATTGCCAAATCAAATTTGACTAAAGGTTTGTATCCCAACTCTTTGTAAACTTGCCCAGAATCAAAATAATGTTCGACACCCACCTTGTTCACTTCTGCTCTCGACATAAAAGGTTCAAAATCAAACAAAAATTTTGCAAAAAAATAAAAAACTTCTATAAAAAAAGCAATGTAATACATCAGCCTGTATGGTATCCTCACTATCGGCCTTGCATATCCTAATCCCTCTAATAAATAACCCAAAAACTCAAATTGATTGATAGGATTATGATCGCTTATTGGAAATCCCCTCCCTCCAACCTCTTTCACTTCATCAATCTCATTTATTTCCATCTCTTTTACTTCGGTTTTATTATCTCTATCAATCAATCTTTGCAAACAACAACATGCATGAATGTGTGCATGAACCAAATTATCAACATACACCCATTCCACCAAATTTGATTCACTGCCTATTGTAAATTTGAAAATCCCCTTTCTCATCAACTCTATTATTCTTCAAAATTTGAATTCAAGATTGTTTAATTACTTTATTATTTATTCTTACCTTGGAAAATGTCTTTCCTCTTCTATAACATAAAATATCAACGAGTTTATATCATCAATTGATAAAATAAATAATTTTAAAAATTACCAGGACCATAAATTCCTTCAAGAGCATTTAATGGGAAAAAATAGTTTAAAATTAGTTTACCTGCAGAACGAAGTGAAATGGTACGAATTTTTTTGTTTTCAGAAATGTCTTTAAGATCTTGGGATAAAACCAATTTTTCTGCAAGAGTTTTAGTGATAGAATAATAGTCTATTTGTTTTTCAATAGGGTAATAATCCATTTTTAAATCTCCTTTTGTAATCTTTTGTCCTCCAAAAATGACATTATAAGTAGAAGTGTAAATCAATTTATCTATTCCATTTTCTTTGCAAGCATTGATCACATTTTCTGTTCCTTTTACATTTATTTCATAAACTAATTTCTTATTGAGCATCGATTTTCCACTCATTCCATAACTTGCAATATGAAAAACTGCCCATACTCCCTTTGATACTAGTTTTAGTTTTTCATAATCTCTAATGTCAATTTTGATATGTTTAATTTTGTCTGATGATGGCACATTTTTAAAATCAATATCTAATAATCTTATTTCTTTTGCCTCACATTTATTTAAAAGAGTATCACATAAATTTCTTCCTACATCAAATTTGGTTTTATAAAACATCTTATCTTTATAAATAATTTTACCAACATAACCATTTCCTCCTGTAATCAAAAATATTTTATTTCTTGATTCAGGATATTCCATCGAATTTTTTTTTTTTATCAATGATCAGAGAATCAAAAATAAAAGAATTCAAAAATAAAAAAAAATTAGAAAAAACAATGCAAAACAATGAAAAATCATATTCCCAAAGACTTCAGAATTGTGGAAGAGATTATGGAAGAGGAGCTTCAATGTTTTTGACGGCAGTTATTGTGGTAGTTGCTTTTTCAAATATATATATATATATTGATTTATACAATTTTTGTTTAGCTTTGGGGTGGAATAATGGCTATCAAAACACTGTTTCCATTTCATGTATTTTCTTTTCTTGTAGAAGTAGCAGTGGCAGTTATTGGAATATTATGTTTTTTGGGTATATTCAAAAGAATGGATAAAATGTACATTCTTTATTGTTTGGCTTGCCTTGGAACTATTGTTGCTTCCATATTTTTAATCATTTTTGCCAATGGAATCATCACTATTATATCTTTTTTTGCTATCGCATTTCTCTACGTAAGATATCCATTTTTTTCAAAATTTATCAATTTTCAAATATATTTTCAATCCAAAAAAGGGATTATGCACTGTTTTAGTTTATAATATTCCAAAAGAGCAATTGATAGAGTTTGATCACAATAAATTGTTGCCAGAAAAAGGACCAAATCCATATAAGAATGCCTCCAATGATATCTAAATTGAGGAAAACATCTTGATAATTGTCATTAAAGTTTTTTATCCATTATTTTTTATTGAATATTTCCAAGATCTTTTGAAATTGGATTTTTAATTCTATTTTGACTTTCTGGAAAAGTTTAATTGTACATTCTATAATTTCCTGGGATACCATTTGGTCTCTACAGAATGAGATCATTTGCGTCATGGCATAGTTACAGATTACACAAACTTCAGGAAATTAGATAAAGTTCTTTTGAAGAATGACTTTTTCTTTTAATTTCAAAACAGAGTTTATGTAGAATGATCCCTTAAGTTTTGATATGGGATCTATATATAATATAACCCCCTTTATAAATAGAAAAGAATTCTTTTCTGTTGAATAACAAATTCCCATATTATTCATAATATTTCTCTGATTATAATCGATTTAATTTTGACAAGAATGGAACGATGCAAGGAAATCTAATATCTGAAATAATAAAACCCAGGATACAAAGAATTAACAACAGAAAGAGGGAGTGAATCTATTTAAAATAATATACCTACATCTTCCATTTTAGTAGAGATGTTTGTTAAATTTTGCAACAGTTGAAAATATGTTAGTTATAAATTAATATCCGCTAATAAAGTTATAAATTTTAGATTCAATTTTGATCAGCGGATATTTTAATAAAAAGTAAATTTCTAAAAGAAATTATCTTCTAAATGAAGATTGATATGACAAGCAACTTTTGTTTCGAATTGAAATTTTCCTTTTATCTTTAAATTCAAAAGTTGTCACTTCTTTAAATGCAAGAAAGTCTTGATTTCCAATTTCAAAAGAGATCTTGAAACTCGTATTTCCTTGCTCCTGTTATGAGATCATTCACTTCCGTCTTTTTGAATCTTTGGAAAATGTTTTGAGTTAAATGGGTATTGTGCTGGTCGCCTGCCAATCCTTTCTATTACTTTTCTCCTATTTCTGAGCATTCATTTAGTCTGTTTTCCTCCAAATATCCGGATTATGAAAAGGACCATGTGTACGTTTTTCTAATCTCAAAATCGTTTTCAAGTTGTTGCAAGAGTGTGGACAAATAGAACTTGGGCTTGAAAATAGAATTGTAAGACTTATGGGGGTGTTTATTTGCAGATAGAGTTTCTTTTCCAGTTTCATATGAGGGGAGAGTTTAGTTTTTTATTGGGAAAAAACAACAGGAGACAACAAGGATCAGAGGGGTTGCATTAATAAAACAAAAAATGATGGCCAAGGAATGACTAGAACATTGTTTCAATCATTTATTGACCAAGGATGGTTTAACGAAGCTCTTTTTGCCTTACTTTGACTTCCAAAAATTCAAAACTTAATGGGAGGCCACTATCGTAAAGTTTTGATGAATTTAAACTCCTCACTGACTCCAAATCTCGTTACTATTCCATGAACGAAAATCTCCATCCCAAAATTTATTCTCTCATAACACACATTTTGTCCACAACAAGAGTATCTAATAAAAATATTATTAAATTTATTTTTATTGATTTTTTTATTTTTTATTTTACCGGTTTGTTATCCTTTTGGCTCGTAGGAGATTACAATATTCTCATTCCGAACTTGAACTTCGTTAGTAGCGTGATCGGCGTGATCGATGAAAGGAATCCTGATCGTCTTATTGCCATTTAGAAGATTTTCATCTAGAAATGGTTAAACAAGTTTTAGTTGGTTCGAAAACTGGAAAGGAGATTCGGCAGAATATCTCACTGTCCATTCTAATGGTTTTTTGTTCTCTGTTCAACTCTAACAAAGCAAGGTTCGTTTGTGTGTTTTGGTTTTGGGAGGCACTTTGGTTGAGAGAAATAAATTTAATTGAGGACGATAGAATGATGTTTATGTGACGTTTCTTTGCTTCTTTTGAAATGTAATTGATTTCTTTCGTGTTGGGAACTATGATGTGAGTCAGTCGAACAAATTGGGGTTCACCGATTTTGTTTTCTTTGGTGTGATACCATCTTTCAAGAAAACCTGATTCCCATCTTTCATAACATCTTTTTCTTCATGGATAGAGTTGAAAATTGTTATACTTGGAATTGAAAGTTTGAGTTTCGGATCCGAAATCTTCTTTTTCTTTTTTTGTTGTTTTCGTGAATGAATACATTGAATGAGGAAGTCAAATTTGTGAGAAATTGGACTTGAGAATCTTCAAAAACATCAACAACAAAAGTTGTTTCCTTTCAACATCGATTCATTTGTGATTCCAGTAAGAAGAGATTCATTTGCAATTTTTGTGAGAATTGGTGCAAAGTGATCAATAAA
>JAMYWO010000272.1:0-53240 GCA_024220525.1 Cochliopodium minus
GCAACACAAAGTTGACTTCATTGGACTGGAAGAAAAATGCTGACCCAAAAGACTTTGAGAGATTCAAATATTTTTACATTAAGTCTTTTGTGGAGACCAAAAAGAATCTTTCCTATTGCCCTAACCCCAGCTGTGGTAATGGTAAATATTTTATTTCCATTTTTTTTTTTTTTATTTTTTTATTACTTGTTTTTTTTTTTTTGATTTTTGATTTTTGATTTTGATTTTTGTATTTTAAATTTATAAATTTTTTATATTTTATTTTTACTTTTTTTTAATTTTTATCCATTTTGTTTTTTTTAATTATAATTTTATTTTTTATTATTTTTTTTAATCACAATTTTTATTTTTTATTTATTTTTATTTTTTCCTTTTATTTATTTTTATAATCTAAAAATTATTAGTTGTTCAGTTCAGTGGATTTGGTGAGCCTTTTTTAAAAAATAAAAAAAAAATTAAAATTTTTTCTCCACCCTTAATCAAAAACTAATTATTGATTTTTGACAGGAAAACCATCTGATGTGGTGGAATGCTTGTGTGGGTTGAGATTTTGCTTCTCTTGCAGTCTAGAAAACCACAACCCCATCACTTGCCAGCAGTTCGGAAAGTGGAAGGAGAAAATGATGGACGAAGGAGCTTCTTTGAAACTTCTCCACACCATTGCAAAACAGTGCCCGCATTGTGGTTTGCCAACAGAGCGTAATCAAGGTATACTATTTTTTATTTTTTTTCAATTTTTTTACTTTTTTTGAATTTTTTAAAATAAATTTTTTTTACACTTTTTTTTTTTTGAAACTTTTTTGAATTTTTGTATTATTTTTTTCTTTTTTATTTTGTTCGTTTTCATTTCACAATAATTTTTTAAAATTTTTTTTTTTAAACTAATTTTCTTTTAGGTTGTAATCACATGACCTGCAGAAAAGAAGTAGGTGGCTGCAGCAAAGAATGGTGTTGGGTTTGCAGAGGTGATTGGAAATCACACGGAAGGTTATTTCTTCATTAGAATGACATTGTAGTTTAAATTAATTTTTAATTATTTTAATTTTTAAAATTTTAGTAACACTGGAGGATACTTTTCGTAAAAAAAAAAAAAATTTTCCTAGAATTTTTTTTCAATAAATTTTAAAATTACTTTTCCAAAAAGTTGCAATGTTTACAAAGGATCTTCTGGTGAAAAGAAAGATCAAGAGGCTAAAGTTTATGAAGGAGAACTCCAAAAGTTTCAACATTATTCTGAAAGGTTATTTCTTTCATTTTTTAAATTTTTATTTTTATTTTTTCAAAATTTTCATTTTTATTTTTTCAAAATTTTTATTTTTTATTTTTTTCTTGGATTAGATTTGAGTCACACGAACAACTCAAAAAAGATGCAATCAATAAAAAGAAAGAAATTTCTTCATTAGGAAACTATTTCAGAAACAAAACTGGGCAAGATCCCCAAATTTTGTTTGGTAAAAACCAAATAGATCAACTAAAATCAAAATAATATTCATTTTTTAAATAATTTTTCTAAATAATTTTAAGAACATAAATAAAATAAAAAATAATAAAATAAAATAAAAAATAAACAGAAAATCTGAACATTAACATTAAAAAATAAAATAAAATAAAATAAAATAAAATAAAATAAAATAAAAATAGACAAAATAAAAATAAAAACTATTAAAAAAATTTTTTTTTTTAATCCTTTTTTTTCATTATTTTTTTTCATTATTTTTTTTATTTTTCGAAAATTAGACGCTATCGAACTTTTGGTACAGTGTAGACACATGTTGAAGTTCACCTACGCATACGCTTACTTCTTGGACGAAACCCACCTCTTAAAGAAGAAAGAATTGGAGAAAGAAGTTAACAACTCTAGCATGTTCTCCAAAGGGAATAACAAGAGAAAACTCGAAGACTTTTCCAGCTTATCCAAAACCCAAAAAGAGCTTTTTCTCTTCCAACAAGCTAATGCAGAGGGCATCACTGAAAGATTGGGCGAGCTCATCTTTTCTAACATTGATGTCATTATAAGTAAGAAGGACAAACTCAGCAATGTGGTAACATACTATATTTATTTTTTTAATATTTCTAGTGTTTTGCTTAAAAAATTTATTTTCTTATTTAATTTTCATTTTCATTTCAAATTTCATTTTTTTTTTATTATTCTTACACCTTTCTTTTTCTCAGGTCAATGTGGCCAAGATCAACGTCAAAAATCTCATCAAGAGCTTTGAAGATGAATTTTAAAATTTATTTCAAAAAAATATGTTGTTTATTATACTTTAAATGCTCAAGCAAAAAAATTTAAAAATAAAAAAATGATTTTCATTTTTACGTATAAAATTTAATTGTTTTCATTCATTTTGAGAAAGAACTTATGAAAAAAAAAAAAAATCATCAAAATTTATAAATAAAAAGAAAAAAAAGAAAAAAAAAATAAAGAAAAAAAACTAAAGAGAAATAATGTATTATCTTAATTCCCCATTTGTTGAGAGTTCAAATATCGATCAATATTCATCGGATTCTTTCACCTTCGAGAATAATACCAAGGATGATTCGACCAGTGAATACAAGAAAAGGAAGCGTGGAGATGATGTAACAGAAGATAAGAAAAATGAGATAAACAATAGGATGAGAAATAAAATAAACAAATTAGATATTGGATCTATTCAATCAAATGAATTCAACAGTATGGTTTTTTGATTAAATTTGCAGAAAATAATTTTTATCAAATTTCATTACTTATTCAGCTAAAAAAATTAAAATGATATTATATTTTTAAACATATAGGTCCCACACTTCAATCAATCAAATATATGATGGGAATAGGTTGCGATATGGATATAGAGAAATCAAAGGAGTTAATAAAAAAAGGATGTGATGAGGGGGACAGATTGGCTAATGGGCTTGCACATTACATGGACATGATAGAAGGATTGACAAAAGAACAGAATTATATCGAGGCCTATATTATCTTCAATGATATCTGCACGGATGACGAATTCAATGTTAGAGAGGAAACTTCCCATGCCCTATACTTTTTATCTTTGATTCTTTTGGAAGGTTTGGGTGTCGACAGGGACATCAACTTGGCTTTGGAGAAGATGAGCATCTCTTCCCAACTTTGTAACCCTCTTGCTTGCTACCACTTAGGGAAAATCTTAGGTTCTGGTGAATATTTCTCGAAAGAGGATTTCGAAATGGCCTCAAAGCTGAGAAAAAAGGGTAAAAAAAAACTAAAAAGTTTTTCCTAATTTAATTATTTTCAACTTTCTTTTTTTTTCTTAGCTTCCAAACTCGGTTATGAACGTTTTCCTGAACATCTTTTCTAAATTGTTTTAATCAATGATTCGAAATGATTTAAAAAACTTTCTTGTGGATAAATTAAAAAATTAAATAAATAAATTAAAAAGATTGTGAAATTTTTTATTAACTTTATCGAGCAAACCAAGAATCTCATCAATCGAATTAAAACAAAAAATAAAATATTTTTCTTGCTAATTGAGATAAAAATATTCTTGATTAAATTAGACAAAAAAAAAATTTTAATCTTTTTTAAATCAATTTTTGGATTTCTTGTTGAACTCAGTGATGGACTTTAACAACATTTTGGCCTCTTCTCTGGCAGGGCCGTTGTACTCAAGAAGTTTCTGGCAGAACTCTTCAGATTCAGCCAATCTGTTTTTCTTGAAGCAATAGTTGGCCAAGAAAAGAAGAGCGTTCATAGTATCAACTCCCTAAAAAAATATTATTTTATTTTTTTATTTTTTATTTTTTATTTTGTATTTTTAATTATTTTTTATTTATTTTTTTTAATTATTACGTTGACGTTCTCCATTTCTCTCTTTTCTCGAATTTTGTTGTAATAATAAGCAGCAGTGTCCTCCTCTCCCAACTCACTGTAAAGAGAAGCTATTTTGTTCAAAGCGATCCCTTCTCTGTCATTGTTGGACTCTGCCTTAAGATAGCATCTGATCGCATGTTGTTTTTTGTTAAGGGACTGTCACAAAAAAAAGTTTTAAAAATTTTTAAAAATTATTTTTTTTTTATTTTTTAAATTTTTAATTTATTAAGTAAATATATTTACTTTTAATTTATTTTTACTTCATTTTTGTTTTTTTATTTTTATTATTTTTTAAATAATTTTTTATTATTTTATATTTTTTAATTTTATTTTTTTTTATTTATTATTTACTTCATTTTTATTTTTTAATTTTTATTTTTTAAATAATTTTTTTTTATTTTATATTTTTAATTTTAAAATAATAAACCTCATAACAAGTAGCAGTGGCAATGTGCATACGAGAGTCGAAGGGTCTCAACTGAGTAGCTTTATTGTAGTAATGTATTGCGTAGGAAGGCATCTTAAGCAGCTCGTACGCTTGTCCCAACGAATAAAATGCTCTGTAGTCTATTTAAACAATACAATAAAATTTAAATAAAAAGAAAAAATTAATAATTTAAAATTAAGATAAAATTTAAAATAAAAAATTTGAAATAAAAAATAAAAAATAAAAAATAAAAAATAAAAAATAAAAAATAAAAAATAAAAAATAAAAATAAGATTTATTTATTTAATTTCCTTTGTTAAAAAATTTCTTCAGTATCAGATTTAAAAATTTTCCTTTCAAATGATTTACCAATAGAAATCTCAGAGTGATCTTGGAGCAAAATATCATTAGCGAATTGATCGGCAGTGTCAAACATTTCAAAATCCATATAAAACTTGAGGAAATTATGAGACAAACCAATTTCTGTGTTGATTCCCCATACATTCAACTGTCCCGTGGATTGTTTCACTTTCTCTGTTTTTTTTCTCACTTTGGTAAATAATTCCTCGTTCCCAGTGATGTAACAAAAGTGACCTACAATAAAAATAAATTTTATTTTCGATTTTTAATTTTGTTAAAATGAGAATCTTTATTTTCCATAATTCATATTATTTCAATTTTTTAAAAAATTTATAAACATCTTTTAATTGATATTTTAGAAAATTGATGATCATTTAGAAAAAAAGTTTTTTTGATTAAAAAATGAAAAAAAAAAATTTTTTTACCAAGGATTTGAAACAATAAAGAAGTATAAAAATAAGGCTTGAGATCAGAAGAAACATTGGCGATTTCCTCTAAGCCTCTTTTTTCAATAAAAGTTTTGATTTTGCTTAATTCTAAAGAATGAAAAATGTCCAATTTGCTTATTGATAAGTTCTTTAAAAAAAAAACTAATTAACGTATAGAAAAAGTACAAAGAAATTACTATCAAATATACGAAAAATGAACAATGTTCTTTGGGTCTAAAAAAAAAAAGTATTGAAATTTGTTTTAAAAAATTTTTTTTTTTTTTTTTTTTATTTTTTAAAAAATTTTTACAACCAATCTAATTCTTTAAACAAAGTTCCAATCTTACTACTGACAGAATTCATCTGCTTCTTTATCATGAACCTTCCCTCCTCCCTAAACTCCCCCCCCTCATCAACTTCAATGCAAAACAAGTAAACTTCTGACTCCAAAAGGATATGAGAAGAACTGGTATTCAAGAAAGAAAAATTACTTTCAAGGGAGTCTTCAACCAAATAGATTTTTTTGTCGTCAAGTTCAGTGTTAGTTTTGGAAAGAGATGCGAGATTTCCATTAGCAGAGTTTTTCTGAAACTCAGAATGAACTTTTCTTGAGACCAATCTTTCCTTGTTCAAAATTTCTTTAGGTACACTTCTCTTCTTCACTATTTCTTCGAAAAAAGTTGTTTTCTCGTCGAGACTTTTGATTTTTAGCTTGCAATCGATGGGAAGCCCATCTTTGAACACTCCAAACAAAATTCTGGAGGTGATTCCGTCTGGCCCGATTTCTTCCGAGATGGAATCAAAGTAAAAATCATAGCTTCCTGAAGAGAAGGCAAAGATCGAGAGGGGACTCAACTTGGAAAGTTCCAACACTATATTCTTACAGAATGTTTTAACTCGTTCTTTGAGTTCTTGTGAAGCATTTTTGCTTTTATATGTGGCGTTTAATAAAAGGTGGATCTATTAAAGATTTTTCAGTATTAACTAAACTTTTGGATATTAAAGAAAAAATTTACCATATCAAAACAATCTTTTGATTAAATGAACAATCAAATAATGAATCAACAAATAAAAACAAAAGCATACCATTCAATGGTCTGCAAATCATTTTTTGAAAGTTTACATTTGAAATGAGAGCAACGTGTTTCTCCACTACCTCGTCATACTTCGCCCGCATCATCAACTGTTTAATCACATTCTTCCTGATCGAAATTTTCATTTCTAAGCTTGCATTGACTAATTTCTTCTTGGATAGATGGCTTTCAAAGATGATCCATTGTTTTTTCATTACTTCAACCAATTTTTGATTGTATTTGAAGTAGTGATTAAACTTCCTCGAACTTAACACTGTGTTTATTATCAAAATTGTTGGATAGGTCATCTCCTTTTCTTTTGCTGTCACTTCCTTCATCAGCATCAACTCGTTTATCTTCTCGATGCTGAACTCTATCAACCTGAATGTTTCTTCATGCTTTTCGCCGAATAAATTTGAGAAATAGTAGATGATATCTTTCAATAAAAGATAAAATAGCTCTCTGTGATCAAAATTTTTCAGATCAATAGTATTCCTATTTTTGAAGAATTAAATAGCTTTTGATTTATATTCGATTATTATACCAATCATATTCCATTATTTTGATCAAAATCAATCTCAAATCTTTCAATTCCAGCTTAGTTGCGGATGCATACATTTTTTTCGTCAATTCTCTCAAATCGTTAACATCTATAAGAAAATATGGAAAAAATGAAATGGTAAAGGAACTAATAAATAGAATTAAAGGAGGGATGACTTATTTTTTTTTTTTTTGATTTTAAGTAATATCCCAAATATCCCAAATATCCCAAAGCTCCAAGAGAAATAGCAGCCAAAGGAATCAATATCTTGCTATTATTCATTTTTTTTTTTATTTCAACAAATATAAAAAATAAAAAAAAATAAAAAATCGATTTTAATTTTGATTAAATGATCAAGATAAGATTCGAAATTTGAAGGTGATTTTGTGAAATATAAAAAGAAAAGGAATTTTCTTATCAAACAAGATATTATATTATATTATAGATATTATAATAAAGGTTTCTTTTCAGTTTCAACAATGAATCAATGTATCCATTGAATGGATTGGCAAATAAACAAATATTAAATAAATACTTTTTTTATTGAGTGAAAAATTGATTATAATATACAAAAGGATTGGAAAGAGAATAAGGTAGCTCAAAATTTGAAGGAGTGGGGAACAAATACTCATAAAAGTTTTCCATGACAATTTTTTTCTTTCTGTGGCCGTTATTGTCCCACCTGCTGATATCATCAACCAAACAAAAATATTTTTTGGAGCTTTGTTCTTTGAAAAAGTTAAAGTTATTTACAAATTCGTTGATGCCAATGTAAGACACAATATCGTCCAAGACAAAAATTAAGTTTGTGGAGTAGGTTCTTTTGCCGTGGAAGAGCATGTAGTTATGAAAACTAAATTCAAGTTAAAAAATTATAAAAAGAGAAATAATTTGTACAGAAAAAAAATGAACAAAAAAAAAATTTTACAAATAGGAGAGATTAATGTCAAACTCTGTTTTAATTATGTGAGATGAAGTGTTCAAAAATTGCTTGTGAAATTTCTTTTGGGACTCGTAGATAACTTGCTTTCTTAAATATTGAGGCCCATGACAAACCGGGTAAAATCTTTTGGGATCTCGCGGAAACAGACTATCTACATAGTTAAACGAGTCCTCGACTTTGTGGATGAGCTTTGCGTCATCTTTTTTTTTTTGTTAAATTATAAAATGGAAAATAATTAAAAAACAATTTAATTTGAAAATATTTTTACTGTATCTTGTGTTTACGCAACTGTAAAAATTGTGTCGTAGTTTCTCATCAATAAAGAGTTTCTTGCTGATTTTCTCCATAAAAATTATATCGTTAGGAATGTAGATAAACTCCTCCGACAATCCATTGATAGAATGAATGTGGGACTCAATAGCAAATAAGTTAAAAGTGGGAAGATCTTTTTCAAATACGAAAATGTCTCTAAAAATCATTTAAAAAATTCCACTCCTTTTTTTTTAATTTTATTATTAAATTTTTTTACCTAAAATTAACTATTTTGATTCTTTCGTTTTCCAAGTTCAACCAAGATGGAATTTCTCCATTGGTGACAATAAAAATTTTCCTTGCCCAAGGCAACATCAATTCCAAGCTCCGTAGAGAGTATTTGAGAGAGTCTATTCCAAAAAATCCACCATAGTCATATTCTATAAATTAATTCATTAAGAAGATTTCCATTTTTTTTTACATTTTTACATTTTTATTCTTTATTCCTTATTTTTTAAAATTCTTTACCTTTAGATGGATTTTCTATCTTGGAAATTACTCTTAAATATTGATCGTTATTCTCATTGTTAGACTTATTCATCCTGTAACATTGTCATTTAAAAAAAGAATGAGTGTCAGTGTTATACGTGATCAAAATGATATTATTTATCAATGTTTTACACAAATAATATAAATGAAATCCCATAAATTTTTGGGGATTCATTATTTCCGCACATATTTGGAGGATGTAGAAATTATACGGATCTTACAAATAATTAGTGTGCACTAAATATCAATTTATACCAAAAAATCATATCAAAAAATGCAAAAAATTCCAGAATATATTTTAGCAAGAACTTCTTATTAAATAAATTTTGACCAATTTTTACCAAATATATACAACATCCACATGCCCTTGCTCGATATTGTTATAGACATTTAGGAAATTATTGCTGAAGATATTATCGTCTTCTGATGGATTTGGGGAAGAACCAACAACATTGCGTCGATTAAAATTGATTCTAACACGCTTAATATATTTCTCAAAATCAAAGGTTGGATCTTCAATTTGAACAGCCTCTGCTAATCTGGATTCACCAACGGGCTGTCTTCGATTGATTTGTTGTAGATTTTGGATCTCCTTTTTCTTGGATTGGGTGAATTTCTCCTCTAACTCGTATTTCATCACCAAATGCTCACCATACTCACTATCTGCAGAATAATAGTGGATGAAGTAGAAGATGAAGAACATGAAGACGATCCATATTGAGAAAATTATGAAAAATAGCCGTGGTAAGCATCTCATATGTTTAAATGGTCCAATTTTTTTTATTTTGAACATAGTTGATAATTTTATTGAGTAATAAATCATAAGATTAATATTCTTTCATAGTTATCAAAGTATTTGAACAATATTCTATTTAAATTTTAATCAATGGTTCTTTATACAAAAGAAAAAAATTTTTTTTCATCAGTTGGAAAGAATTTCGGTGATAACAAGGGATACATCACCATTGAATCTCTGCAGAAGGAGCAAGTTTCTTTCCCTATTGTTGAATCCCATCAGATCCAACTCTGAGAGTTTATCTTCGAACATGCTGGGTTGTTTTGGAAGATTGTTGTTAGGTTGGTATTGTTCATTGGGTTGGTTAAGTTGTTGGTTGGGTACATAAGGTTGGTATTGTTGGTATTGTTGATAAGGTTGGTTTTGTACATTTGGTTGGTTGGGTTGTTGATTTGGAACGTAGTTAGGTTGATTGTTTACGTTGTTATTTTCTCTTATGTGTTGTCTGTGATGCATATGTACTCCAAACACTTGTTTAAACCATCTAACGACGTTATTGAAGTCAAAGTTGGAGATCCTTTGGTTTTGGATGATCTCTGTCACTCCTGCCTCTAATGACTTCCACAATCCTAAAGATTCTTTGTAGAACAGCTTTGCAAAGATGTAAAAGACGAACAGGAAGAGTCCAGGGAAGAACATGAGCCACAAGATCTTTCTGAGGAAGAAGAACAAGAAGATCCCCAACAATAATTTCTTTCTTCTTCTCACAAACTCAATGATTCCATTCAACTTTCTCTTACATCTCTTGTTCGCATTGAATAGATTCCCCAGATCACATTCCCTATTTTCTCCTGATGTTATCCTCATCGATATTACCTTCCCATTACTTAATCTTGCACATTCTATCAGCTCTTCTTCTGTCTTAATTGTTATCATATCTCCTTCCTCATCCTCATAATTAATGGCGAATTGTTGCAAATTGAATATTTCTCTTATTTTTTGAACCAGAGTTTCATATGTGCAATTATTCAATGTTATTCTTCTTGTTTCTGTATTATGTCTTATTTTTAATCCAAGATCCATTATTCTTTGATTCAATCTTTTTCTATTTTTTTTTTTTTTTTTTTCCTAAATTTTATCAAATAAAAATTTTGTGAACAAAAATTATTTTTAAATTACGTGTCCAATTTTTTGACCCAAACTCAAGAAACACTAAAATTTTTAAGTTTTTTAAAAAAAATGAAAAAATCTCACCATGAAATAAAAGTTTGCTGAAAATTTTTTTCAGAAAACATGAAAATTATCCTCTTTTAAATAAATTTGACAAATAATTTTTTTAATACTTTTATATTTTTTACAAACAACTTTAAAAATAATAATTATTTTTGATTATAAACTCTTCTTCCGAGACTGTCAACGTTTTGGAGATAATAAGCACCCTTCTGTAACTTGTCTACAGAAGGAATAGGATTAAAGTCACTAAAACGTTCAACTTCCTTTTCTTTCATGATGTTAGTATATTGAGACACGTCAACTTTGTTACGAGAATTCAAGATTTGTTTGGTGTTAGTTAACTCTTTGATTTTATTGATAGAGCCGTCAAATTTTAGAGAGAACAGGGTGGAGATGAAGCCACTTCCGTAAGAAAAGCATAAAATTCTTTCATTGGCAAGTTGTTGGTCGTTGCTGTCGTTCAACAAGGACAAGATGGACATGTACAAAGAACCAGTATAAGAGTTTCCTTTTTTTTAAAAAAGTTTAAAAAAAAATAAATATTGTTATTATTTTTAACCTATGTTTCTGTTAATAAATAAAGTTGGCTCAACCCTTTGTTCGAATCTTTCGTTGGTGAGATCAGAAAAAGTTTTAAAGAGATTGTTATTGGTGTAAGTTTCTTCTAGAGGAAGGTTTCTCAAACTTTCATCGACGTTAGAAAATTCTGGAAGGTGTTTCAAATTTCCGGCGATCCACTCATTGTAGTACATTCTTGCAAAAGACTTGCGAACCAATTTAACAAAAGGAGAATGAAAAAGCAAGTGTTTGGCATCCTTGTCTATTTAAAAATTAATAAAAAAAAAGATATTATTATTGAAAAAAAAAATAAACCCAAGTTAAAGTCGACTCCATATTTCCTCTTATAATTTACTTTGTATCTTTCCACGGAATAATCTAACGCCTCAAAGTAACAGCTCATGGAGAGCTTTCCGTCAACCACAGGGAAAGGACTATTCAAATTTGGTTTGTAGAAATCATATGCGTTTTTGGCACAAGTCCCCTTGATACCTTCAAATCTTATTGGTGCATTAGGTCCAATTAATAAAGCAACTAAAATTATTTTAATTATTAATATGAGTTTATTTTTAAGAGATGTCCAAATGTCACAACTTTGTTGGCGGATATTAATTTTTCAAAAAAGTAATTGTTATAAAATTTTGAACATCTCTTTTACATTTTTTTAATATTTTTTTTATTAAAATTGTTACTTGATCCAGATCCTCCTGTTGGTCTTGCTGCTCCAGCTAAATTTTTTAACAATAAATATTAAAAAAAAAAAATTATGGCGCAAATAAATTTTTTACCTTCATATATCGCTTCATCCCCACATACCACAACTGCCAATCTTCCATCATAATGTGGACTTTCTACCTTTATATTATAAAAAAAAAAATAATAAATCAATAATTTTTAAATTAGAATAAATTTACCCAATTGATAGCATTTATTAAAGCATTGGTACCTCCATAACTATTTTCAGATAATAAAAATTTAATTTTTTTTTATATGAATGTTTTTATTTTGTTTTTGGATTTTCATTTAAATCGATAACTTTTTTTTTTGAATATTTACCATGCATTGATTGTATCAGCACCCTCTACATCATAATTTCCACTGGCTTCAAACAATTGCATTAAAGAACTTTTGATGCTCTTGGATTTATCCAATATAGTTTCAGTACCAACCTCCAATCTGCCAATATCCTTGTAATCCACGTTATAGTTTCTCATCAGATTTGATAAACTTGACAAGGACATAGATATCACATCTTCATTGGTATCCAAAAAAGCCATCTTGCTTTGTTCAAGCCCCTTTGTATATTTTCCTTGTGATACCCCATCAAACTTTTCCAAATCGTTCTGATCGACATAAAGGTTGGAGAAATAGGCATCTATCCCGATGATCCCTGCATTTCTGGATGATGCATAGAATCTCTTTGTATCTTGTTTCACAACTTTTTTTGTAAATACTTTCTTTAACATTTTTGATAGATTGGAATGAATGAAAATTTGATTTTTTTTTTTTTTTTTTTTATTTAATTAATAAAAAGTGATTCTATTTTATTTTTACTCAAATCATAAAGATTATAATTTTTTATTATTCACTTTTGAAAGCATGATTGATTAAGAGGAGGAGATAAAAATAAAATTTTTTGATGAATCTCAAAGGAAAGTTCAATTGAGATTGAATTGGGACAAAATCACTGATATCAATTTCACTATTTTGATTTTTTATGAATCTTTATAATTCAAAGAATCTGATAAAAAAACAAAATTAAAAATATTAAATTAAAATCTTGATCATTAATCATTCAAAACAGTCAATAATTTTTTTTTTTTTTTTTCAGAATCCACATTTAATTTTAGAAAAGAATTTAAAAAATTTGAAAGATTATTTAGAAAGGATATCGTTGATGACTTGAGCCACATCACCATTGAATCTTTGCAAAAGAACCAAGTTCGATTCCCTGTTGCTAAAGCCCATAACCTCCAACTCTTTAAGTTTATCTTCGAAAAAATTGGATTGAATATTTGGCTGAGAAGGAACGTGGTTTTGTAAATTAACGTTATTAGGAGGTTGATTAGGAAAGTAGTTAGGGTTAATTGGTTGTTCAAAGTTATATTGGTATCTGTTTCTATAACCAAGATGATCTTGTTTTGCAAGATAAACGATTTTATCCCAACAAAACTTGACTTCTTTAAGAAAAAATTTAGCAACCAATACAATGAGGAGAAGAGGCAAGAGAAACAAGAAACCCTTTAAGATCTTGCTAATGAAAAAGAAGAAAACTACTGCCAAGAAAATTTTTCTTCTGAAACTCATGTTCTCGCCAAACCTCTTCATGCTCCATTCTCTTTTTCTGTTACAGAAAAAGTTTCTAAAGTTACATCTGGGTTGATTTTGATCTTCGTTGTCTGTTGATGAAGAGATCTTGAGTGAAACAACTTGTCCTTCTTTCAGTCTTGCACATTCCACCATCTCTTCTTCGCTGTCAATGGTGATGAGATCTCCTTCTTCATCTTCGTATTTGATGTTGTAATTTTGGATGTTAAAAAGTTGCTCTATTTTTTGTTTTAAAGAAAAAAATGTGCATTGGTTGAGTGTTATTCTTCTTGTTTCTTTTTGATGATTCAATTTCAATTTCAAATCCATTTGTAGTTTGTTAAAAGTAAGTTTTTTTTTTTTGTCAGTTTTTTTTAAGTTTTATAAATCCTTTTTGTTTGGAATTGAAATATTACGTGTTTATTTTTTAAATTTGAAATGTCAGAATTGACTCATTTTTTTAATCGTTAAAAAAATATTTAATTTGGTGAAAAAGAAATTCAGGAAAAATATTATAAAAGTGTAAGAGGGAAAAAATAAAGATCCCTTTGGTAGGAACTTTTAGAAAATCACCTTTGTTAAAATTAGGAGGAACTTTATTTAAAAATAATATTATAAAACATAAAATAAAATACATAATGAAAGGGAAAAAAAAAAGATTTATTACAAAAATGTTTTAAACTTATTGAAAGACTTGATGGCACAAAAAAAAAATCAAGGCTCCCTCAAAACGAGAGCAAAGTAAGCGATGAAACGATACAAGACAGAGAGAAAGACGAGAGACAAGACACACAGCTCCAAATCTTGCATGTGATAACCGTACAAAAGACTCATGGAGGATTGGACAGAGGGATCCTTGTACAAGTAGGGTTGGATCTGCATGAGATAGAAGAGCTCCGTTGACCATCTGAAGGGGGAGACGTAGGTGGGGAAGTAGAGGAGCTTTCCGAGGAGAAAGTTGGTTTTGAGGTCGTTGAGGGTGGGACTAGCTCCGCTGAAGAGGTAGAAAGTCAAGATGGACAAAACACCTTTAGTTTAGCAAAAAATTAAAAAAAAATAATTAACAAAATCTTAATTTATTTAAACATTAAATTTAGAATAAAAACAATATAAATAAAAAAAAAATAAAATCTAATTAAATCAAATAAAAATAATAGATAAATTTCATTTTTTTTTTTTACCGACTAGTGGGGAAATGGGGCCAGGGGCGACGATGGAAACGATGGTACCAATACCAGCAGAAGCGAAATAAATCATGAAAAAGACAAAAAGGTAATGGAGGAAGGGAGCGAGAGGCCTGCAAAAGGCGTAGTATACCATGGTGAAGAAGAGAGGTGCCAAAAACAAGACTGGGAATTGAGCTATTGTCTTTCCCAAGTACCTTGCCTCTGTGGAGACGCCACTATTTGGAAAAAAAGAATGAATACAAAAATTTTTATGAAAAATAAAATTTGAAAAATAAAAATAAAAATTTGAAATAAAAGATAAAAAATTAATGAAAAATATATTAAAAAAAACTTAATTTTATATTTAGTTTATTTTAAAACAAAAAATTACCTCAAACACTCTCTCTTAAAGTTAGAGACATCAGAAAAGATTCTCAATGAAGAAGAAACACCAGCTAAAGCCAAAGATAAGCTGGTAAGGGTTGCTTGTCCCATGGTGGGATCGTATCTACAAAATAATTTTTGTTAGAAGATTTTATTTAATTAAAAAATAATAAAATAGTGGAAAAAAAAAATAACACAAAAATATTTATTTTAATTTATTTTAATTTTAATTTAAATTTATTTTAATTTTAATTATAATTTATTTTAATTTTAATTTTAATTTATTTTTTAAAAAAAAATACCTAGGCAATAAAATAAAACTGCAGACGAGAACAGGCCAATCTTTAGGGCAAGATTTGATGTCCAAAGTGTCCGCTACACTCGCCTCATAATATCTTCCATAGTAAAGGACTCCCAAGAAAAGGGCAGAAAAAATCGCCATCACCATATCGAAAAGTAAATTGGCAGGGCTCCCTTATTAACAAAAAAAAAATGATTTAAAAAATGTTGGAACAAAGTTCATCAAAAAATAAAATTTTCTAAATAAAAAAAAGAAACTGAAAAATATTTTTAAATTTTTTAAAAAAAAAACTGAAAAAATATTTTAAATTTTATTTACTAATGTGCTCCAGAAGACCTCTGTAGATGAACATGGGCAACTGTCCCCAAAAGGTGATGGTTTTTCTGTTGAAAGATGGGAGTTTTTTCCATCTCTTGACGAACACCCCAACAGTGATGATTCCTTGATCGGAAAAATATTAAAAATTTTTTGGTTTGTAATTTTTTTTATTTTTTTATTCTAAATTATTGCAATTTTTGATAAAAAAGAATTTATTTTTTTGGTGATTTAAGTCTGTTTTCTTGATTCTTTATTTTTGATTTAATTTTGTAGTTATTTTTCTAATCAATGATAGATTTTTATTTTACTGAAAATATTTTTTTATTTAATTGTTTTATTTATTTATTTATTCTCCCTAAGAATAAATTTTTTTATTTATTTATTAAAAAAAATTATTTTTTTTAAAAAAATCATTCTTAACAGAAATTTTGTTTTTAAATAATTCTAAAAATAAAATAAAATTCGTTGTTACCAACTAACGACACCAAAACGAAAAACCAAGAGTTCTGCAAAGAAATGAAGATGAGCTGAGACATGAAACCAGCACTCAACCAAATGATTTGGAACCCGAACCCAAACAATGCAGCGTAACGTCTTCTGATGGTGGTACCTTGTAAGTTCCAGATGGGGATCAAAAAGAAAGGACCCAAGAAAAATCCTTTCAAAAAAATGAAATAAAATAAAATAAAAGAAATTTAAAATAAATGTAAAAAAAAAAAATAAACAAAAAAATCAAAAAATTTAATGAACAATATATAAAAATAAAAAAGAAGAAAAGGCAAATAAATTTTTAATAAAAAATAAAAAAGAAATTAAGAAAAAGTTGAACAAACGAAGTAAATAGATTTGTAATAAATAAAAATAGGATGGAATTAATTACCCGCACAAAAATGAGACATGGTGATGTTGTTTTTTCCGTTGAGCACCCTCAGAGTGGCCATAATGATTCCTATCGCACTCACAACGCCCAGAAATATAAATGTGGATGACATCACAAGTTCGTTTGCGTGGTGAGCTTGAACTCCGCTGAAAAACATCACAAGACCGTTAGACATAAACATTGCCACCATGAAAAATAAACTTCCAAAAATTCCACCTTTAAAAAATGAATGTATTTCATATTTATTATTTATTAGTATTTTTATTTTTTATTTTTAGTTTTTAAATTTTTTTATTTTTTAATTTTTAATATTTAAATGTTTTATTTTTAGAATAATTTTGTTTGATATACCCGATTGAAAATATTTGGTTGCATTTCTCTTATAGAGGGGATAAGGTAACATAATGGGGAATACCACTAGGAACAGATTCAAAAAATAAAATAAAGAGATTAAAATAAGTTTTGAAAATGAATAAAAGAAATTTTTTAAATTATATTTGAAAAATAAAATTGAAATAAACAAATAAATAATTAAAGGAGAATAATAATATATCAAAAAACTTTACAGCATAGAAAAAACCCTCCAATGAAACTTGAGATGGTACCGTTAGGTTGTTGGTCCATGGGAATCTCCTGATCGTTATGTAACTTGACCTCATCTTTCTGAGAGTTTTTACAGTGATCTTCCCACAAGTCAAACAACATGGTGGGGTTTATCTCTCTGTCGTTTAACTTGACATCACCTGACAAAACGTCGAGGACAAAATCTGCAGGATTGACGAATTGAGGGCATTTGAATCCATTCTTCTCGAAGTATTCCAAACATCCTGTTGTGGGTCCCAAGTAGACCTAAAAAATATAAAACAAAAAATCCAATAAGAAAGAATATGCTTATATGATAAGTAACAAAAAAAAAATAAGTTATACTTGAGTTAATTCATGTTTTAAAAAATAATTTGATGAAGTTTGGATAAGTTAATATTTAATTATTTTATTTTAAATTTAATGAAGACCCAAATATTTATAAATCTGCTAAACAAATTACTTTTTAAAAAGTTTTACCGTTTTCCCTCCTTTTCCGAGTAATAACACATCATCGAACAAAGTGAATATTTCGTAACGAGGCTGATGAATTACAGCTGCAACAGTAAGGTCGAGATCGTGAGCTAACTTGTGGAGAGCTGTGATCACTTCTTTGGAGCTGGTGGCATCCAACCCGCTTGTGGGTTCGTCGAGCAGCAAGATGGTAGGATCTGATACTACTTCTATTCCTATGTTCACCCTTTTTCTTTGTCCCCCAGATATACCTATTCATGAAAGAAATAATTAATATATCCCGCCAAAATAATGATAATGATTTATTCCAAAATTTTTGTGATAATTAGGATCTATTTTTATATCAACAACATATAATATCAAAGAGAGATCCAAATTAATTTGGATCACATTATCATTTGTATATGTTGTGATAATATTAAAAAAAATATTGAATTTACCTCTCGTTATTTCATCTCCAATCAAAGAATGTCTAATATCATAAAGTCCCAACAACTTGATGGTCGAATTCACAATCAAATGTTTCTCCACTGTAGATAACTGACTGGGCAATCTTGTTTTGGCGCTAAATAAAAGAGTTTCTTTGACTGATAATGTTCTGATCATTACATCTTCTTGGGGAACAAATCCCACCTATTCATATCATTTATTAATTGAATATTCTTTTAAGATTTATTCTTACCAATTTTTTATAGCTTCCTAAATCTCCCAATTCTCCATTTATGTAAATATCCCCTTTTCTTTCTCCATAATCTGCCCTGGAGCTTAATCTTGAAGAAATTATATATTTAATGCATATAAGCAGGAGAATAAAATCAATTTACGTTGTCAAGAAGGTTGTCTTCCCTTTTTGGATTTAAATAATTATTGAAAGAAAAAAATTTTGAATCCTTACCAGATCCACTTGGACCTATAATTTCAATCACCATCAAGGGGAAGTTAGTTTAAAATATGAATATTGAATAAAAAATATAAAATGAATTTGAAGAAATAATCAAGACCCATCAAATAATAATTTAAATTTCTATATGAATGAGTATTGAATCAGAACAGGTATTATTTTATAGATTTTTTTATATATACCCATAATAGCAGTTAATCTTCCATGTCTTATAGATCCAGTGACACCTTCCAATACCTTCTTCCCATTTCTCAATTCCAATCCTAGATTGATGAAGGAAATGTCCATGAAATCGTTCTTCTTCTTGATTCCATCGAAAAGATCGCTTTCATAGACCGGAGATAGATAAATCTCATCATTCACAAGCAAATTGGTCTTTTCGTTCAATGACATCATATCGATCAGCTTCTTCTTTTGCTTCTGCTCCCAGAGATAGGACCACACCTTATATATCAAGATCACGAGCCCGAAAAAGAGAAGTATTGAGAATGGAGCCAATAGCCATTTGCTCATGAATTTTTCATGTGGATCAACTTGCAATAGAAACATTTTTTTTAATATTTATTTGCACATTTCAAATAAAAATCCATTTCAATCAATTCAATTCCAAAATAAAAACTTTTTTCTGAGAATGACCTTGGGAATAGTTGATATCTTTTATTATTTCACCCAAATTTATTTCCCTGATTTTAAAAATTTGAAAAAACAAAAAAAATGATCGAGGAAGGTTCAAATGTAATCGAAAATAACTTTGATGATAGCCATCACAGAGAGGAGAATATTAATTCATTGAATGGAAATGATAATTATCAAGACGAAAATTTTCAAAACAATCCAAACCAAGATATCTCTTTGAATGACAATAAAGATAAGATTGAAATTTTTGAGAAAGAAGATGGAATAAACCAAGATAACTCACTGAGTAAAGAAGGTGAGAGGAATAATTATGAGAGCTTCAGATCAATATCAAATCAATCAAGGAGATCTTCGATAGCATGCATCTCTAAGATAGAATTTGAAAATTATGTGTAAGAAAAAAAAATATATATGACCGTCATAAATTAATATTTAAATAAAAGAAAATCAATAGATGAAAATGGAAAAGCATATACATGTTTCATTGGTATCAAATCATTATTTTGTTTATAAATTTTTATTATTTTTAATTAAAAAAGTCAATGTTGAGAGAAACAACACCAAAGCTCAATTAAGACACATCAGATACTCTAAACTTCTTTTGCTTTATCAACACCTTCAAACAACATATCCAGAAGAAAGCAAGAACTTCCCGATCTTTCCTAACAAAATATTGTTAGTGAACGATACAGATCTACAAAACAGACTTAAACTTTTTAACGGATTCTTTTCTTTCATCATACAAAACAAAGAAATGGTAATTCTTTTACTGAATCATTTTTTTGATACTCAAAAATCTCTATTTTAAATTTAATTTCAACTCATTTTAACTTTTATAAAAAGGTTTATGATGAACACTTCGAACAAGTGTTTACACCAGTTCCAAGCGACAAACTGATGAAATGCTTTGCGTATGAGGAATACGGAAGCGTTAAAGTCTTGAAAAAATACCAAGATAGATACATTCCCGTCTTGGGAGATAACGAAGTCTTGATAGAAGTTTATGCTGCTTCCATAAATCCTGTTGATTTAAAATTTATGAGTGGTAACTATAAAATTTCTGTTTTTGAGATTAATTTAGAAAGTTATTTGATTTTTATTAATCTATTAATTTATTGAACAATTTATTTTTAAATTTTCAATTTGGTTTAACATTTTAAATTATTTTTGTAGGTTTTTAGTTCCATATTCTCTTTAGTTCATCCATTCATACCTGGTTTTGATGTATACTTTATTTTTACTTTAATTAAAATTGATTTTATTTTAACCTAATTGGCAGATCTCGGGTAAAGTGGTCAAAGTAGGAGATGCAGTACAAGAATCAAGATTGGAGATGAAGTATTTGCTGATGTAGAAAGGCAACTTTAAAAATTTTAATTTTCTTATTTTTTTTTTTTTTTTTATTCAAATTTTTATAAATATTCAAATTATACAAAAATTTTAAAATTTTTTCAAAGGTCATGTGGAGGATTTGGACAGTTCTGCAAAAGCGGAGAGAAATACGTTTCTCTTAAACCCAAAACATTGGTTTTGTAGAGGCTGCTTCTCTCCCTAACTGCCATGACTTCTTACCAGGCCTTAGTTGTAAGGAACATCAGAAAGATGATAAGGTCTTGATTCTTGGTGGTAAAATAAAAATTTAGTTTAACCTTTAAATATTGTAAAGTAGATAATAAAAATAAATGATGACAAAAATTTGAAAAATTTTAAAAGAAAAATTATTAATTATAAAAATTAAATTTTTTATATGTTTAACAAAATTAATTTTCACAAATTTAATAATTTTTTACTTTGAATTTTAGGTTCTGGGGAACAGGGAGCTATGCCATCAAATTGCAAAACATTTTGGGTGTTTTGTTGCAACAACTTGTTCTACAAGAAATATTCTTTTATAAAAAAAAATATTTGATCTCTTTTAAATTTAAATCATTAAAATTTTAAAAATTTTTAAAAATACAAATAAATTCAAGGAAGAGCACTGTAAAATTTGGGAGCGGATCTGATAATTAACTACCAAAACGAAAAGTGGTATGAGAAGCTGAAAGACGAAAACTACGATGTGATTTACCAATCTGTCTTCAACGAAGAGGACTACGAGAAAGCACATTTGGTTTTGAAAAAGAAGGACGCTGTCTTTGTCACCATTTCGGTCAAAGAAGAGAAACTTAGCATTGGAAGTCTACTTACCACTGGTTAATTTTTATTTTTTATTTTTTTTTTATTTTATATTTTTTATTTTTTATTTTTTTTTTCAATTAATTATTTTTTATTTATTTTTTATTTTTTATTTTTAAATTATTTAATTTCCATTTTTTTTTTCAATAAAAATTTTTATCATAAAAGGAGCCCAAATTGTTGCTAGAAAGTTAAAGAGTCTTTTCTCGTTCAACTTTTACCTAGTGTTGGTTGAGTCCGACCACAGCCACCTCGACAAAATCAAGGAGCTGTGCGAGAATGGCTCTATTGTACCCTGCATTGACAAAACTTTTTCTTTTGATCAAACCATAGAAGCTTTTGAGTATATGGAAACTGGTAAAATTATAAATATGTCAAAAAATCAAAAATATAAAGAAAATATAAAATTAGGTAAAGCAGTTGGAAAGGTTGTTGTCAAAATCAAAGAGAACGCAGATTGAATCATGATTTTTAAAAATTGTTCCAAAAAAGTTTATCAATTAAAAAAAAAGAGATTTTATATGGTTTTATTTGTAATTATCATTATTGAAATTGCTTTTCTGTTTGATAAATGATCAAATGAAGCTTTACTCCAAAACACTCTATCAATGAGTATCCAAGACAAATTGATAAATGAATCTAAAATAAAAAAAATGCAATTGGTAAATTAAAATTTTTTTTCCTCAATATTTATCAAACAAATATTCATAAGAGAAAAAAAACAGAAATAATTTCTCCTGAAGGATTGAGAATAGATGGAAGAAGAGCGAATGAATTGAGAAACATCAATTGTAAACTTGGAATATTATCAAATGCTAATGGATCTGTAAAAAAAAATAACATGCAAATCAAAATATCTCCCTCAATTTTAAATAACCCTCATCTTTTTTTTTTTTTGCACAGGCATATTATGAACAGGGAAATACCAAGGTAATAGCATCAGTATATGGACCTAAGGAATTGACCAAAAGAGGGAAGATGCATTCGAATACAAATATAGCAACCATCACATGCGAATATACCATCGCCAATTTCGGATCAGGAGATAGAAGAGATAAAAAAACAAAGAGAGACAAAAAGAACATAGAGATAGGGATCGCCATAAGAAAAACTTTCGAATCTGTCATCCAGACCAATCTCTTTCCCAGATCGCAAATAGATATCCACATCACTGTTCTTCAATCAGATGGTGGTGAAAGATGTGCAGCTATTAACGCGACCACCTTGGCCATAGTGAATGCAGGTATCCCTATCAACGATTTGTGTTGTTCATGTTCTGCTGGATTCATTGAGGGCACGCCTATCCTTGATTTGAACTATTTGGAGAGGACCGCCAAGGGTGCAGAGTTGCCTGTGGCCATCTTGCCTTCCACCGAGACTGTCACCATGCTCCAGATGGAATATAAAATCCCGCTTAATAACTTTGAGCAGGTATTGGATCTTGCTATCAAGGGTGCAAAAACCATACACAAAATCATGAGCCAGCATATCTTGGAACATACCAAGAAGATCTCAAAATTTCAGAGCAATTAATCATATATGGGATATCCTTTTATATCCCTTAAATGATTTGCATCTTGATCATATATCCTCATTCAAAGTGTATTTAAATAAATATTTAACTTATTTTAATTTTTTTCTGTTTTTTAAATTTCAAAGACTAACTTTATTGTGCAATATCTTTGAAATAGTATTATTCTCATTATGCTTTTTATAATTTTTTAGCCATATTTTGTTTTACTAAATAATTTTTCTCACAATCATTATTATAGATTTATTATAAAAAAAAACGAATATGGAAACCACGTTACCTCCCACATTGGATCCTACATCTACTCCTGTGCCCACATCACAGCCAATTTTCGGACGTATTGTACCATGTGAGTCCTCTTTCCTTAATTCACTTGATTATCGAATTAACATATCATCAATCATTTTTTAACAATAGGGGGTATTCAATTGTTATATATGTTCCTATTGTATTTTGGTAACAACTTTGATATTTTTGAATAAAATTTATTTTTTGACAATCACAAAAGGATTTTCTGTGCTCCTTTTCTTGATGTTTTTGTTTGGGAGATATGGGGCCATTAAAGCCCACAAAAACTCCTTCAAGAAAAAAAAAGAAAAGAAATATAACGAGAAAGATAGCTTGGTGAATGTAAAATCGAATCAAAACCTTGTACGTATCATATATCAAACAAAAAAACACTTTTATGAATCCAAGATCATAAAATGTTTAAATCAATCCAATTATATTTTGGAATGATAATGATTTATATTTTGAAAGTATAATTAATCGGAGATATTCGAATGTTATAATAGATTATAAAAATAATCAAAGTCAAAAATATTTTGGTATGAAAATTTGTGAAGTAAAAAGGATCGATAATGATCAAATTATTGATTATTTCATTCAAAAATACAAAAATTTCAAATATAACAAATTCTATTTTGTTTAATATTTGAGAAAATTTAAATAAAACAGAGTTTCATGATTGAAGAAAAAGAAGAAGAAAAAGATGTTGAAACAGGAGGAAAAGAAGAAGAAAAAGAAGAAGAGACAGACAAATCGGAAGACTGGATAGACCTAACAAGACCACTCCCATCATTTACTCAAGACGAAGAATCATTATTCGGATTCATCCCATCACTGATGAAAATAGATGACGAGACAATCAAAAACGTGTCGGGAGTGGACGCGTATGTTTATTTGAAGATACTCAAGTACCTCATCTTCTTGCTCCTTTTCATTTCTTTGTTTGGATGCATTGTGTTGATTCCCATTTATACTACTTCAGGGGATCTCACTGATTTCTCCAGGATCACAGGTACTTTTCTTTTATAATAAAATATCTCATTTTTAAAAAAAAAATATAATTTTTAGACTTACACTTTTAAAAAATTGTTTTTTTAAAAAAAATAATATTTGAATCTTTATTTCAAATAAATAATTTTGTTGATATTCACCAACAATTAGTTTGATTTTTTGAAAACTATCAAATCACAAAAATTAATCACAAAAAAAAAAAAAGCAATCAACATCAAAAAGGGAGATTCTAGACTCTGGGCAGTTTTCATCTCGACTATCGTTAACTCCTCGCTCGTCTACGGGTTCCTCTACTTCACTTGGAAGCTCTACATAGCAAACATCAAGATCCAATCTTCGGCGCTCGAGCTCAGATCGTTCACCGTGATGATCCGACATTTCCCCGAAAACGTCACCGATGAAAACTTGGTTAAAGAATATTTCAATACAATGTACGAGAATAGTGTAGAGAAGGTTGTTATCAATTTGGACTGTTCGGGTCTTGACAGATATCAGAAACGCGCCACTGAGCTTTTGCACAAGCTCCATCACTTGAAGGCTCTTCGTCGACTCACCCTCCAGGGCCAGAAGGCTAATTGTCATTTCAGGAGGAAAGATGTTACCAAGATCGACCAGGACATTTTGGGAATTGAGAATTCCATGAGGAGTTTGAGAGAGAAAATCAAAAAATGGAACAAAAAGGTGACTTTTTTAAAACCTTTATAAAGAAATCAATATTTTTTCTTGTTTTAATTTTATTTTCTTCAATTTTTTTTTGTTGTGATATGAATACAAAATTCATATAAAATTTCAATCATAATGATTGGTTAAAATATTCATTTATTTAAAATATTTTAGATTTGAATATTCCTTTATTCTAAATTTTACATTGGGGAAAAAAAAAAAGAAAACATTTTTAAAACTTATCAGAATTAAATTCAAAAAAAAATTTGCTAACTATTTATTATAAAAAACCTCTACCAGGAAAAAACTAATACAGAAATATGCTTCATCACATTCAGGTCGCTGCAGTTCTGCCAAAGACTCCTCAAAGCAGGAAAGACTAAAAAGCAAGGATTTTTCAACTTTGACGAAAGCGACCCCAAACCCGAATCACAGAACAAGACGGAGAGTGAGAAGGAGGACCCCTCTTCTTTCTCTTCTTTCAGCTCCTTTCCTTCTCTTTCCAAGTCCTCTTCTTTTAATGATCTTCAGTTTCTCGATCAGAAGAACGAGAGACTCAACAAACTTCGTGACACTTTGCAAACTAATAATTGGTCTGTACAATCTGGTATTTTTTTATTTTTTTTTTTCAAAAATAAAAAGCAAATTTTATTCATTATTGATTATTTATTTTCATTATTTATTTTAAAATATTCGATATATTTGATAATTATTTTTAAATGTGTTTTAATCATTATTTCGTTTATTTCAATTAATTTTTTTATTTATTAAATTCATTCATTACAATTATTTTTTTTTGATGTTTATTTCAACTATTTTTTTTATTGTTATTTTTAACATTTCAAATTTTTTTTTTTGATAGCTCCCGATCCAACTGACGTCATACATGACAACATCGGGAAGACTTTCTGGATTTGTGTTCTGAAGACCATCATGATTAATGCGGTTATCATTTTGCTTTTGTTTTTCTTCACCACTCCTATTTCTATCATGGGGTAACAAAAAAAAAATTAATCAAAAAAAATAAAAAGGAAAAAAAAAAAATGAATTAAAAATAAAATTTGAAAAAAAAAGTTCAATTTCCAACATTGTTACCAACTATGACATCTTGGACGAAATTTCAAAATCTATCTCAAAAGTTTTCAAGTTTTTGGGCAGCAGTACTATTGTGTATTTTTTATCATTTATTTTTATTTTTATTTTTATTTTTTATTTTTTATTTTTTATTTTTAATCTCTAATTTTTAATTTTTTTTTTTTTATAATTTTTTATTTTTAATTTTTAATTTTTATTTTTTTTAATTAATTTTTTATTTTTTATTTTTATTTATTTTTACTTTTATTTTAATTTTTTGTATCTAACAGGTATGGTTACATCGCTTCTTTGCTTCTGATGATTTGTACCATGGTGGTGCCTCGTTTGATGACTTTCTTCACATTGTTCCAGGGACACGAGACTGTTTCTCTAAGAGAAAGGTCTACCATGAGAAAAATATATGTTTATCTGATCCTGGCTATCGTAAAAAAAAATATGATAACAATATAAAAATAAAATAAAAATAAAAAAATAATATAAAAAATAAAATAAAATAAAAAAAAAAATTAAAAAAATATAAATGATAATTAACCAAAAAAATTGAATCACAAAATAATGAGTTTTGTTTAATTTTAAAATGATTTTTCGTAGGTTGTGATGCCCTCCATTTTCATCACCTCACTTGATGCTCTTGGAAATTTTCTTTGAGTAAAAAAAAATCACAACAATAATTGTATCAAACAATCTCATTTCTTATTTTAAAAAAATAGAAAAGGAAACTACGAAGAAATTTTGAACAAATAGGAGGAATCTTTCCCAATGCAATGTAAAAATTTTTAAATTATCTTATTAAATTTTCTAATTTTTCTTTCTCATTTTTTTTTGCTTTAAAAATTTTTATATTTTTATTTAATTTTTATTTTATTGTTTTTTCATAAAAAAAAAAAAAGGTTTTTATCAACTATTTATTGGCTGTGTCTTTGGTAACTTTGCGGAGTTTTGTGTTTGCCAAACTCTTTGGTCGCCTTCTTCACTTTCAGATTTCCATCACCAATGAAGAAAAAGAAAGAGTAATCACTGAAAAAAATTTTCATATTTTCTTCATTTTTATTATTAATTTAATTTTTAATATTTTTATCAGAATTTTAATCATATCTTTCATTTTACTATTTTAAAATTACCTTTTGATAAATTTTTTTTTTTAAACTAACTAATAATTTTGTTTAAAGTCCAAAGATTATTTAAGAAGTCCATTTGTACGGGTTTCAATATGCTTACTTCATGACCATCTTCGCAATGTGTATAATATACAGCTCCGTGGTGCCAATCTTGGTCATTTTCGGTCTTTTTGCGATGACCAACAAGTACATCGTTGATAAACATCATTTGGTAAAAAATAAAAAAATTTTCAAAAAAAAAAATGAATAAAAAAAATTAATTAAAAAAAAATACATAAAAATTTCATTTAAATTTTTTGAAAAAAAGATTTATGTCAATCAAAAAACAGTGAGTGATCTCCACATTGTAAAAAGTGTCGTCAAATTTACACTGACAGGTTAATTTTGTTTTTTTTTTTTAAAAAAATTTTTTCTTTAAAATTTCATTTTTTTTTTTAGGGCTTATCATGTATCAGTTTGCCATGATTTGTTTTTTTTATTTCTTAAAGTCCAGTACCATTTTTGCTGTTCTTATCGGTATCATGTTGGGTTGCAGTGGTGTGTTCACTGTGTTGGTAATGTTTGGAAGATACTTGGATCCTGGTAAAAAAAAAAACATCAAAAATAAAAATGATCATTTTCAAAACTTTTTTGTTTATTAGAAAAGGAGTATTTTCTTTCTGATCAGATCTTGATCAATGAAGATATCATTAACAAAAAATCTTACAGAAATCCTATCTTGAAAGACAAAACATTTAAAGGTAATTTCTTTTTCACTTTAATTATTTTGTATTGAGTTTTTAATATTTTAATTTTTAGAATTTCTTTCGGAGTACAGAAACCTCCCTAATGTCCAAGAGAGAGAAAACTCTAGAATTTTCGATGTTCCTTACGATGACAAGTCTCCCAAGACCCCAAAGAGAAAGAGCTTGAGAAAAAGCAATTACATCGATATTTGAAAAAAAAAAACTCCATTTGTTAAAATAAAAGATTTTAAATTAATTTGTTTTTCTTGTCTCTTTTCCAAAAAAAAAAATATAATTTTCAATGATTTGAATAATGATTTCTTTATTTTTGATGTTTTCTTATAATATAATTGATATTTTCCAAATAAACATCCCTAGTGAGTTTGATAATTTTATCTTTTTTCTTGTTGAGAGTATAAACATCATTGATATTCAAAGTGATCTTATCTGGATTGATTCTCTTGTATATTGGCTTTTCTTCTAATACAAAACCCCACAACAATACACCAGTTTGAGAATTAATATGAGAGCTAAAATAAGCAGAGACGTTTGATACAATAAAATGATCAAAAATTGGATTGGCGAATCTCTTTATAGGATTTTTGGAGGATGATAAATGGTTGTTTATTTCATATACAGGTATATCAATGAAAAAAGAAAAATAACTTTCTTTTGTTTCTTCAGTGAAATTTGTTGTGAGTTTGAGAGCCCAATCATGAGCCCAAGAATGAGTTGCGCAACATGAACAAATAAAAGAAATAAATAAGATTAATGACAAAACTTTCTTCATTTTTTTTTTTTTTAGATAAACACTTTGGATAAAATTAAAAAGACATAATTTTTGGTTCAAAAAAGTTTTTTTATTTTTGTTCAAAAATTCTCTTTTTATCAATTGTTTCAATTGGTATTTCCACCCAACAAACTTGAAGCAGTATTGAAAAGATTGATAGGATTTGTTCCGTCGGTGATCATGAAGCCTTGGAGGCCCAAACTCTTGAGTAATTTGCCTTGCATTTCTGGACCAGCTTGGGCAATAGATTGGATGGTCTCTGATCCAATAGCTTTGATCATTGATTCAAATTTATTTGTTTCGATTTTAGCAGATCTCTCAGATCTTTTGATTTGAATTCTCTTCAATTCTTTGGCGTATTCATATTCTGCGTTTTTTTCGAGTTTTAAGATCTCCAATTCAGATTGAGCTTTGATTTTCATTGCGTTGGAAATAATTTCAGCGTGCTTGACTGCTGCTTTTCCGTTAATTTTTGCTGCTTTCTTCTTAGCTTCAGCTTCACTGGTTTGATCACCAATAGCTTCATGTGTTGCAGTTTGAGTTTGTAAATCCAACAATTTTATTTTTTCTTTTTCAGATTCGCAATTTGCTTTGATTTTTAATGTTTCAAGGAAACCTCCAGAAATTTGCTCTTGTTTTTTGGTCTCATGTTGAGCGGTAGCTTCTTGAGATCTGGTGGTAATTTCGATTGCAAGTTGAACAGATTTGGACAAAGCATCACGGGTTCTTTGATCAATAGGTTCAACAGATTGCACATCGACAGCAGTGATGATCAAATTGTTTGCTTCAAAGAAGAGGTGATCATTTTCTCCAAATACTGCATTACGAATAATGGTAGCAGAATCTTTGTGAAATTCATCAAAAGTTACTCCTGCAACAGCTCCACGTACGCGGGAAGCAACAGCTTTACATGCATCACCAACAAAGTCTGGAACTTGGAAGATTTTTTCTCTATCTTCTTCATAACGGAATCTCCAGTTGTATGCCAATTTGAGATTGAGACGAGCATGATCACTTGTTTCTACAACAACGACATCAGTCATGAAATCAGGTCCCAAAAACAAAACAATAGATTTGATTACATCAGGTCTTTTTGGATTTCCTCCAGAAAGGGACAACAAGGTGAATTCCTCGTTTGGTTCAAGATTGATGAGTTGAGGTCCATAGACAACACGAGCTTTCTTTTTGTTGTAATCATAAATTTGACATGCTGCATTGTAAGGGACTCTGTATGAAACTACTTTACTTTTGTTTCCTCTAAATGAGACAACGTTTTCAGATTGTGAGTGATCACGAGTAGTACCACTTGTAGCAATGAGTTCTTCAACTTCTTTTGGAAGATTCTTTTCCCACAATTCTTCATGAGCTTTAAGAGTGTAGGATCTTCCAGAGACCATGAAGACTTTACCAGTTTGCAAATCTCTTACGTAGATTCCTTCGTTTTTGTCAAGTGCGATAGCTTTACGTTTAGCAAGTACTTCAACTTGAACAGGAGGAACATATTCGCAAGGACCTTGGATCAACCATTTGCTTCCAGGCTTTCTCACTTCATTTCCATCTTTGAATTCAGAGACCGCACGTACCAACAAAGTTTCATCGACTGCCAATACTTCATTATCTTTGATTCCAGATTCGAGTTCTTCTCCAGGATAAAGGAAGAAGCTGAGTTGTCCTCTTCTCAATTCTCTGCAACCATATCTATTCTTTCCAGTCTTTACATCATAAGGATTGATGACAAAGCAATATTGGCTTTCGGACAATACGGTCAATTTTACTTCACCAATCACTGTTTCATAAACCCCAGGAATATAGACAGAAGCTTGAGAATTTTTGACTAACCATTGTTCTCCAGCTTTGCGCTTGACCTTGAATTGATCTTCAAAGGAAGAGATGGCTTCAAGCTTTAATGATTTTTGATCAGTGAGGATATACCCATCGATTATACTAACAACTTGTTCATTAATGTTTGGGAGGTAATGCCCGGAAGTCTTGACCATCCATTCTTCTCCTGCTTTTCTTCTATTTCCCAAATAATCATCAGTATCTTGAAGAGCTACCAATTTGAGAGCAGAATTTGGTCCAATAACTTGTGCGTCAACAAGTTGTACAACTTTTTCTTCTACTCTTGGGTAGTAAGTGAGTGGTCCTCTCAATAACCAAAGATCTCCAGCATTTCTATTTACATTATCCCTTGAATCATAAAATTGTTGTGTTGCTTCAAGTTTCAATGCTTGTGTCTCTTCGATGGTGGTGATTTTTTCTGCATTTCCAACAATTTCTTCCCCAGGATAAAGTGGAAATGGAGCAGGTTCAATTCTAATTTCTTCTTCTCCCCATCTTAATACAGTATTTCCATATTCATCAACAACAGGCAAATTATCTTTCAATTCAACTGGATTTTTTATTTTGATTGAATGTCTTGGTGGTACTATTATCATTCTTTCTGGACCTTTGGAAACATCTTCATGTTCTTGTGTGGTAATAGTTTTTGGTCCAACTGATAAATATGTTACATTGGAGTTTCTATCAGTGATCTATGAAGAGAATATATAAAAAATTGCATAAATTATGAGTTTATATATATTTTTTTTGGAAATAAAAGTAAATTTTCTTACGTGAATATAATAGAAAGGCTTTAATCTAATAACTAAAATTAATTGGGAAGTTTGTTAGATTTATTTCGTTTTTTTTTTTGGATTAATAAAGAAAATTTTTGAACCTGTTGATTGAGACATTTTTTAATACTGTAAATTTTTTTAGATTATTGATTTTTTTTTTTTTTTTTTATCATTTATCCAATGAAAAATTTGTTTTTAAATTGAAAACATTCTTAAATTGAGAAATTACCATCAGATTAGTGTTATTAAGAAAGAACATACTCAAGAATGATCAATAAGATTTTGATATTCTAAGGGAGTAAAGGATAATTTGTTATTTAATAATTTTATATTTTTTTTTTGAGTTTTAATGTTAATTATGGGATTCATTCACCATTTATTAAATTGAATAACCTATCCATTTTCTTTTTGGGAGCTATCATGTTAAAATTCTTTTCATCAAAATAATAATAATAATTCAAAATAAAATTGGAAAAGAATTGGGTTAATAAATTTATTTATAAGAATATATAGAAAAATGTACTTAAATACAGTTGAAAAATGGTTGTTTATATGATATCATCAACTCTGAATTCTTTGGAATAACTCTCAACGGGATTCCAATTGATGAAATAAGTGATCCAGAGATTATAAATCCCCGATTTCAAGGGAGGAACAAAGATATCTTGGATATTTTTTTCGTTAATTTTGAAGGGATTTGAAATTAATTGAGTGGAATAAAGCGGAGGCAAATCCTGGGATTTATTGGAAGAAGAGAGATAACGAGAAATGAAACCGGGGGTAGATTGATGAAGATGGGAGATTTTCTTGTAAATTGAATCGATATTTTGGCTGTTTTCGGTGATCTTCTCCTTTTTGAAATTGGAGCAATCAATGATGATGACCTTATCGATTGAATATAAATAAAGATGCCAAATAGAATGAGATTTGGAGATTAATTTGAGCTGGAATTTGCCAGGGATGCACATATCCATCAAGAAGAAGGGTTTGATGGAAGTATTGGCTATTTGGATCGAGGGGATGACTTCCTTGGAATAGAGCTCATCGATAAGATGGTCGATCTGCAACGAGGAGATGAAATTCTGAAGGCATGAAGAAGAAATGAATTGGATCTCACCAAAAGAATAAATTATATCAACAAAATCGACCAAACTATAGGATTTGGGATAAGGAGCGATGCAAAAAATGAGAGAAGTATACTGTTGTTTGGTGAGATTCTGGCCATAAATATTCAAAATCAATTTCTGATTGGAAATGCAAATGTCTTTAGTGACCTTGCCATTTTCATTGGATTCCTTGAAGACAAGCACATCAATGAAAGGATCAGATTCATCCTCATTATTTCCATTTGTGCCTTGGCTGAGGTTACCTATGTTCTCCATCAAACTCAAGATCTTCTCAGTGGGGCCAGCATAAATCTTTTTTTCCAATTGAACATCGTTGATGACGAAGATGGTCGAATGATTGATGTATTTGTAGTTTTTCAACATCTTGAGAAGCCATCGGTTGTTCTGGTTGTCTCTGTAGATGTGATACTTTTGCTTCACGATCTTGTTGGGATTCAAAATGAAGATCCTCGTGTAGTTGTTTCTCCCCGTGAACTCAAAGTAAGTGCTGTAAGTAGTGATATCAAACCTGGGACTCTCAGATGAAAGTGCATTCTCGATCGACTGAGCAATGCTGTTGATTTTGTTTTTATCTTTGATTTCCAACTGTTCAATCAATATATTTTTAAAGTCAATGGAAGTGATGAAACTCAGCTCATTTCCGTTGACTGTGCATGAATAAATGCTCCCTTTTGAATTAAATATTCTGACAGGAACATTTCCAAAGATGGAGATGCTAGGAGAGTTATTGTTATTGTTTTTGATTGTTTTTAATTTCTTTGAGATGTTCCTGTTTCCTGATGAACTTTTGGTGCTTTCCAAAGTTCTTTTGTTGTTGGGAGGAGAGTTTTCTGGGTTAAGTCTGCACAAAAGATTGACAACCTCAAAGGTTTCTTCCCCTTCACGTGCTTTCTCGTCTGTTTCGTCGTCAGAGCTTTGGAGTGAGTTCATATCTGTATAATTCTTCGTATCCACCAAAGGTGATGGAGTTTGCAAGGTTGGAAGATTGCTGTATTTCACAGCATTCTCATTTTGGTTATTCTTTTGTAGATTAAATTTATCAACAAAGAAATTTTCGATTGTATATGGAGGCCCACAATCATAATGGAAATTTGTATTATTATTATTATTCGGGATAAATATATTGTTTTCGTTATTAATCTTGTTTAAATTGATGATATTGTTGATAGATTTCAGTTTAATATTTTTATTTTCATTCAAAATTGGACTCTCGAGATTTTTCAACGGGGGAATTACTATGTTGGATGATAGCTTTATGGGATTGTTGGGATTGAAGGATGTGTTAAATTGGGATAATAAATTTGCTCCGGAAATTATAGGAGAAGGCGAAATCGGAGTCGAAACAGGAAAGTTATTATTGTTTGAAATATTTGAATTGAACAAATTGATCATGATGGCATTTCCCTGTTGTGAATATTGTGTTTGGAAATTATTGTCATAAGAATTTAGATTAATATTTTTTTGCTCATGTGATGGTGGTGATAGTTCAAATTGTTTGGTAGGCAAATGTGAAGATGGCAGATTATTGTCAAAAGCTTTTCCTAGAGATTTATGGGTGGTATGATAGACTTTTCCACAATCTTCAGTATAATCTTGGATGATGGTGGAGATGAATCCAAAGGATCCACCTTCTTTGAATTCATCAATAGAGATGAATGTTGAATATTTATTTGGAGTTAATAAATGTTTTCCTAATTCCATTTCTTCTTTTGCAGGCCTTGTTAATAATTTGATAACATTCTCTGGATTGTCTTTCTTGGTCCTATTCTGGATGATATACCTCAATTTATTTTTTCTGCTGACATCCAAAGGCATTCTCTCTGATAATTTTTGCTTTAACTGCCACATGGAGTAATAAAACCTACCATTAATATTGATTTTATCCAATACCAATTTCTCTTGTCCTTCAGAAAGAGAGAAGATATCCTCATATTTATTTTTTAACGTTCCATTTCTCCGAATTCTTTTTTGAGAAGAGTCTGAATCATATTTTCTTTCATCATCATAGTCCATATCAAAGTCTTCATTTGAATTATTATTGAATTTGAGATCGTTCTCATTTTGATTAATGTTACTTTGCTTTGTTTGATCACCAAACTCCTCATCTTCGTTATTGGTTTCAATTTCAGCATTATTCATTGCTCCATCATCAAAAATATTTTGATCTTTTGGTATGTTGGGAAATATAGCTTTTATATTCGAATTGATTCCCTCATTCTCCAATTCAATAAAGGATCTTTCATTCATTTCACTTGATCTGTTTTAATTTATTTAAATAATTTGATTTTTTTTTTTTTTAAAATTTATTTAATTTTTAAATAGAAGTATTTTTAAAAATCTGATTTTTACTCCAAGTTGGGTTCATTTTAATCTATACACATTGAAAGTAATCCCGACATTATATAAAAAATAAAATAAGGAGTTAAATTCAAATTTATGAGATAGATTTAAAATTTTCAAACCTTTACCAATATATGCGGAGATATCAATTAGATACAAAGAAATGCTCCGAGTGAAGAATTATAAAATTGCATTTTTAAATTATTTTAAAGATTAAAGTGGAATTAATTCATCTGCCTAAGAATAATTGGTTTAAAATGATAACTATGTTAATATTTTTATTTTTATTTTTTTTTTAGCTCCGAGATACAATTCATAAATATCCTATTAATATCTAACACTATTCCTTTTATAGTTAATTAAATTATAAAATCATGTTTCAATAGCCAAGTGAATATTAATTTTTTTTTTTTTTTGTGTTTGCATATTTTACTTTTAATAATTAAAAAATAAAATAAAATCTATGTGAAATAAAATCTATGTGAAAATTTGACCAACAAATAAATGGAACTTTTTATACTTTCTTTTGTTGATCAAGATGTATGAAAAATATAATTTTTAAATAAAGTTTATGAAAATAATGCTAGCAAATAAAATATCTTAATTAATTATTTTTTCTATTCCTATCAATCAATGATCACATTTTTCTGATTGAATGAATAAAAAATTTTGGATCCCAGTTAAAATTATCTTCCATTTTTTAAAACTTTAATGCCAGTTTTTGACGAATTGAATTACATTATTTTAAATGTGCTTTGGTAAAAAATTTTTTTTGTTACCTTTAAATTTTAAAAAATTTTGTTAATAAAGTCACAGAGCATATTCAAGGAAACTGCAAAATGGAAAGTTGATGGCCAGTTTTATTTTTTCCAATTTTTTTTTTTTTTATGAACCAAAAGGAAATTGTCTCGCTGAAAAATATAGGATTATTTTCTCATTGAGAAAAGAAAAAAAAAATTAAAATAAAATGAGGTTCACTTTTAGTATATTCTTTGTATTCATGTTGATGACAATGATATTGTCTTTTGAAACTTTCAACAAAGAGCAATTAATCAAAAAAATATGGGATGAAGCAAATAAGTAAAAATTTTTGCTTAAATACGTGGATATTATTAATATGATTGATTAGGATATGTTCATATAAATTGAAAGATGATAACATATGCAAAAAATTCAACGATTTTATCAATCATATCGAAGAAAAACATGCAGACAAAATATTTAAAATAATGATAGAGAAGAATTTTAACTTCAAATACTTGATATATCCTTTGCAAGATGTGATATTGGAGAAATTGAAAACCAAAGTGCATTCTGATCACTTTTATGCCAATTATTTTGAAGAAAGATTGATTTATTGGTCGAAAAACATGAAGGATCCTCAACATGATGAACTTTAATTTATTTTCATTGCATAAGATATTCAAATATTTTGTTAATAAAAAAGTCATAAAGAAATTTTGGACAACCAATACTTTATGAAAAAAAAAAAAATAAAAAAAATTGATTGAGAAAAAATTAGGATTACTTCAATTCAAATAAAAAATGAGCGACGAAATGGAAGAGTAACAAAATAAAAACAAATATTTATCTTGTTCATCTCCACATATATGTTTTATAAATCAAATTGTTTAAAAATTTTTTTATTTTATGAATAAATTTTTTGAAAACATCAGAAAAAATGCTGTACAATGGAAGGAAGATGGAAATAAATTCTATTTGAATAATGAATATGATGAAGCAATCAAATGTTATAGCAAAGCCATTGAATTATCTCCTGAGGATGCAACATATTATGGAAATCGTGCTCAAGCGTATATGATGTGCAAACTATATGAAAAATCAATTGTAAAAAAATAATACCTCATTTAATAATTTTAAAATAATACCTTATTTATTATTAACAAAAGAATGATTGTGAATATGCTATTAAATTAGATCCTAATTTTACCAAAGCTTTCCTTAGAATAGCCAATTGTCATCTCCAAAAGGGAAGAATCTCTCAATCAAAAAATTATTATAATATTGCCCTCAAACAAGAGCCTAACAACAAAACTGCCTTAGATGGACTCCAAAAAATCGAAAAATTGTCACAAATCATTCAAGAAGCAAAGAATTTGTTGGATAAAAGTGAATATGATAAAACATTGCACAAATGCGATCAAGGAATGCAAATATCTTCTGAAAATGATACTTTATATCTTATACAAGCTGATGCATTTGTCAAATTAAAAAAATATGGCGAAGCATCAAAAATTGCAACGTAAAATTTTACCCTTTGAATATAAAGATATATTTTTCAAAATGAATTAATTTTCATTTTTGTTTATAATATAATTTCCCTTTGTTTTCAAATGATACCTATTTATCAAAATCTTTTTATCATGCGCAGTATCATTTTAAGATCTGATCCAAGCAACACTTATGCTTACTTCATTCGTGGGAGCGCTTTGTACTACCAAGGAAATCTCGAGCAAGCATTATCTCATTTCACTCAAGCTCTCAAAATAGATCCAGAAGATTCCAAAAATATCAAAGCAAGAAAAGTAAGTTTTTCTTTTTAATCAGAAACTTTTTATTTATGTTCCTTAACAAAGATCTGTAGAAATCTCGAGCAAATCAAAGAAAAGGGAAATAAAGCTTTTGGGCAGGGAAACTTTGAGGAAGCAGAACTTCAATACTCTGAAGCATTGAAAGTAGATCCAGAAAATTTTTCAATATTATCTCAACTTCACTGTAACAGAGCTGCAACCAGAATAAAACTTTCTAAATTTTCGTAATTCTCTTTTTTTAAAAACAATTTTAATTGTTCATCTTTATACAAGAACATCTTTAAATATTTAATTTTTGTTTTATTATAGAGAGGGAGTTGAAGATTGTAATAAAGCTTTAATTTATGACAAGAAATATTTGAAGGCTTTCATCAGGCGAGGTGACTGCTTCATGAAATTGGGCAAGTTTCAAGAGGCTATCACCGACTACAAAGCTGCCAACGAAATCGAAGAGTCTAAAGAACTAAAACACAAAATCCATGATGCAGAGTTGGAGCTCAAAAAATCTAAAAGAAAAGATTATTATCAAATATTGGGTGTTGCTAGAAATGCTGATCAAAAAGTAATTTTATTCAAAAAATTTTTCTTTTAAATTTGATTTTTTTAATAATTATATTTTATACGTAATTTTTTTAAAAAAAAAAGGCAATCCGAAAGGCCTACAAGAAAGGTGTCATGGAGTGGCATCCTGACAGACATCCACCTGAGCGCAAGAAAATGGCCGAAGAAAAATTCAAATCCATCTCTGAATCTTATGATATTTTGTCTGATCCTAAAAAGAAACAAAGATTTGATTCTGGTGCTGACATCGAAGAAGAATCTATGGTAAAAAGATTTAAATCTTTTTATATTTAAAATATTTTAATCATTTTTTTTGTTAGCACGACCACAATGATATGTTCCAATAATTTTTTAGTAGAAGGGGTGGTAACCCTTTTGGTGGAGGTGGTTTCGGTGGTGGTTCTCCTTTTGGTGGAGGTGGGTCTCCTTTTGGAAATGGGGGCTTTAGTTTTTCATTCAATTAAGAAGTTGAAAAGAATATTTAAATTTCAATTAAAAATTCCATTGATCAAAAAATCAATTTAAAAATATAATATAAATAAAATAAAAAATGAAAAAAATATTCAATAAGAAGATCCATAAATTTAAGGGTTCTTGTGATTATTCAACAATAAATCCTTTGCCAAATAAATCAAGGGTGGTGATTATTGGAGGGGGTTTGTATTTTTGAAAATTTGTAATTATATCAAAGAATGGATCAATATCAATCAACATACAAATGATAATATGATATTATATTCAATGATCAATTTATATAAAAATTTTCATTATTTAATATATTTTCTTGTTTAATCAAAAATCAATACTTGGATGGTTAAATTATTAACCATTGATACATATAATAGACCAATATTTTAAAATTGCAAGAGAAGGATAAATGAAAAGGAATTTTCAAAATTTTTTAAAAGGTGTGATTGGAACATCAACTGCATATCACTTGGCAAAGTTGGGATGGGGAAAAGAGGGAATCACACTTTTGGAACAAAGCAGATTGACGAGCGGGACTACTTGGCACGCAGCAGGTTTGGTAGAAACGTACGGATCCTTCTCAGAAACATCTACAGGCTTCAGAAAGTACACCAGGGATCTCTACGCAAGACTCGAAGAAGAGACAGGAGTATCAACGGGATGGAAACAATGTGGATTCATCGAATTGGCAGCGACTAAAGACTACTTAGAACAGTTTAGACGCATATCAGCATTTAACAGAAGACACGGTGTAGATGTCCAAGAAATCTCTCCCAAAGAAGTGCAGAGGTTGTTTCCCTTGTGTAATGTGGACGACATTTATGCAGGATTCTACGTCAAGGAGGACGGGAGAGCGAACCCTGTCGATGTAACTATGAGTTTGGCAAAGGGAGCAAGAATGTTAGGTGCTAAAATCCATGAAAACGTCAGAGTAGTAGGTGTTAGATCCGAGAAAGGGTAAAAAAACATTTTTTATTTTTGAACTCATTAAAGTTCACTTTTAAAACATTCAAGAAAATAAAAATTTTTGGAAATTTTATCTTATTTAATCAAAGTTTTATTGTTTTTCTTACTTTTTTATAGTCGTGTCAAAGGTGTTGAAATTTCTGATGGATCTTTTATTGAAGCAGAATATGTAGTAAATTGTGCGGGAATGTAAAAAAAACTAAATATACTTATTGATTTATTTAAATAACAATTTTTTAAAATAACAAAATGTGAAAAAAAAAAAAAATCTTTTTAATAGGTGGGCTCGTCAATTGGGAGAGCTTTCTGGTGTAAACATTCCCAATCAAGCAGCGGAGCATTATTATTTGATTACTGGGTCTATTCCAGAGGTAGATCCAAATTGGCCTGTTATTGAAGATCCCTCCTCTTTTACTTAGTAAATATCTACATGAAAATTGCTATTTTATTTATTCTCTTTAATCTTTTTATTTTTTATTTTAATCATTTAATCATTTCTTGTTTTTTTTTATATTTTCTCATGCTCGAATTTTTTAATATTTTCTAAATTAAATTGTGCAATTTTTCATAACAAACAATTTCCCAATTTTTATTATTTCATTTTATTAGCATCAGACCAGAGGGAGACGGTTTGATGGTAGGTCTCTTCGAGCCCCACGCAGCCGCATGGAGTGTCGACAAAGTTCCAGAGAACTTTTCTTTCGGTTCCCTCCAACCAGATTGGGAAAGAATGACCCCTTTCTTGGACAAGGCCCTTCATCGTGTTCCTAGGTCGATCACTGCAGGGATGAAGACTTTCTTTTGTGGTCCTGAGAGTTTCACTCCTGATTTGGGTCCTATCATCGGAGAAGCTCCTGAGATAAGAAAGTAAAATTTTTATTTATTTTTATTTTATTTTTATTTTTATTTTTTATTTTTTTTTTTTGTTTTTTATTTTTTATTTATTTTTTTATTCATTTTTTTTGTTTTTTAATTCTAATTTATTTTATATTTTTATTTTTTTATTCATTTTTTTTTGTTTTTTCATTTTAATTTTTTGTTTTTGTCTTGAATAGCTATTACGTCGCTGCAGGATTGAACTCTGTTGGTATCTTGACAGGAGGTGGAGTTGGTCGTCTTGTAGCTAACATGATTGTATGTTAAAAAGTTATTTAATTGGAAAAATTTTCTTCATTATGATTTTTTTATTTTATTTTAAATTTTTGATTTTTATTTTTTTATTTTTTATTTTTATTTTTTTATATTATTTATTTTTTTAATATATTTTTCTTAAAATAGGTGAATAAATATGTAGACGAAGACATCACCCCAGTAAACATCGACAGGTTGCATACATACCAATCAACACCAAAGTACAGAAGCGAAAGAGTTGTGGAATCATTGGGAATGGTGTACGAATTTTTTATCATTATTACAAAAATTTATTAATTTTGAAATTAAATATTTTTAAAAATTTATTAATTTTAAAATATAATTTTTTTTTTTAAATTTGTTATTATAATTATTATAATTATTTTTATTTCTTTAAAATTCAAGTTATAAGTGTCATTACCCTTCCCATGCCATGAAAACAGGGAGATTTTCTAAACGTTCTCCTTTGCACGAAGCCCTCACCAAAACTGGAGCTTATTTCAGAGATGTCAGTGGTTGGGAATCTCCTGGTAAAATTTCTCAGACGAAAAATTTACCATTAATAATTTTTTTTGTATTTTTCTTTTTTAATATTATTTCTTATTTTTTTATTTATTTTTTATATTTTTTTACATTTTTTATTTTTATTATTTATTTTTTATATTTTTTATTTTTTATTTCTTATTTTTATTTTTAAATATTTTAATTTTATTTTTTATTTTACTATAATTTTTTATTCATCAAAATTATTTATAATTATCATTATTATCATTATTATTTTTTAATAAAGCGTGGTACGCACCAAAGGGAGTGCAACCAGTAGTAGACGAAGAGAACAGAACAGGGTGGTGGGAACGTGAGAACTGGTTTCCATACTGGGAGAAAGAACACTTAGCTTGCAGAAACGACGTCGCCTTAATTGACATGTCTTTCATGAGTAAGTTTTTAGTACAAGGAAGAGATGCTGGAAAAGTTTTAAATAGGTAAAAGGAGAGGAGCTAAATTTTTTTTTTTAAAAAATAATTTCTTTTGACTTTTTTTTTTGATTTTTTTGATTTTTTTGATTTTTAATAATTTTTTTATTTCATTTTATTTATTTTTTAATTCATTTTTTTACACGGATTAAATTTGATTAATTTTTAAAAAATAGTCTTTTTTTGTGTTTGAATGAATATATTCCCCATATAAATATGCGAGATATAGACAGTGTTTTAATTATCAGTTCAAAATTTAAATAAAAATTTGATTAAAGTAGAAATATATCAATTTAAATCTCTTCCATAATTATAAACTCGGGTGGATTATGTTGGCCTCCCCCTTCCAACATATTTCACTCTTTTTTTTTTGTTCAGTTTTTTTTTGTTCACATTTTTGCAATTCTAATTTTTTTGAATTAATTTTTTAAATTTTAAATTAATTTTTTTTTCGATTTGATTTTTTTGTTATTTTCAATTTAATTTTAAACTTTATTTTTTAATAATCTTTATTTAAATATTTAAAAAAATAAAGGTTGTCCACGGCCAATGTAGACGGACCAACTAACACCATTGTATATACCCAATGGCTCAACGAAATAGGCAAGCTCGAAGCCGACCTCACCGTTACAAAGCTCACCGAGGAGAAGTTCATGGTGGTTGCCACCGACACTGCTCACCGCCACGTCGAGACTCTCATCAGAAGACACATCGAAGATACCGACGCTCGCGCTTTTCTCACTGATGTCACTGGTGGTCTCGCTCAAATTAACATTCAAGGTTCCAAATAATTTATTTTTAAATATTTTTTATTTTTAAATATTTTTAATTTTATTTTCATTATTAAATATCTTTTTTGATTTTTTTTTGAAAACTTCTTAAAAAGAAAAGTTTTTTTTTGATTTTTTTTTTTCGTTTATAGAGAAATTTTTATTATTTTTCAAGATTTTTTGATTATTTTTTATTCTAATATCTTTATCACTTTTGATCAACTGTATTAAATTTTTATTTTTATTTTTATTTTTATTAATTTTATTTTTATTTGTTTTTTATTTATATTTTTTGACATTTTTTAAATATTTAGGACCTCGTTCAAGAGAGTTGATGCAGTCAATTACTTCAGTAGACTTGAGCAATGAAGCATTTCCTTTCAGAACCGCTAAACAAATAGACATAGGCTATGCTTTGGCCACTTGCATCAGAATAACCTATGTTGGTAAAAAAAAATAATAAAAATAAATAAATAAAATAAATAAAATAAATAAAATAAATAAAATAAATAAAATAAATAAAATAAATAAAATAAATAAAATAAATAAAATAAATAAAATAAATAAAATAAATAAAATAAATAAAATAAATAAAATAAATAAAATAAATAAAATAAATAAAATAAATAAAATAAATAAAATAAATAAAATAAATAAAATAAATAAAATAAATAAAATAAATAAAATAAATAAAATAAATAAAATAAATAAAATAAATAAAATAAATAAAATAAATAAAATAAATAAAATAAATAAAATAAATAAAATAAATAAAATAAATAAAATAAATAAAATAAATAAAATAAATAAAATAAATAAAATAAATAAATCAAATTTAAACTCTTTTTAAAACCAAAAAAGGTGAGTTGGGATACGAGTTATTCATTCCAACAGAACAAGCAATGCACGTTTACGAACAAATCATCAAAACAAATGAGGAGAACAACTTTGGACTCCAACACTGCGGTCTCCGTGCTTTGGGAAGTCTCCGCATGGAGAAGATGTACAGGGACTACGGTCATGATTTAGATAATACTGATTCCATTCTCGAAGCTGGCCTTGGTTTCACTTGTGATTACGAAAAAGAGGTAATATACATATTATTTTAAAAATGACTTTAAAAAAAATTAAATAAAAGGAAATTTTTATTTCAATTTAATTTATTATTTATTATTTATTTCTTAATTTCCTTTTCAATCAAAAATAAGAAAATGAAGTGAATTATTAATAAATTAAAAAATGTTCTGTAGTCTATTTCAGAACAATACATAAATTTTAAATTGAATTATAAAAATAAAGAAAAAAATTTACAATTTAAAAATAAAAATAAAAAGAAAATAATTTAAAAAATATAATAAAAATTTATTTGAAATAAAGGGAGGATTTATTGGAAAAGAAGCAACACTCCTTGAAAAGAAAAATCCCCGCAACGCCAAAAAGAGGCTCGTCCAAGTCAAAGTAGTGGACCCTTTGCCTCTCCTCTACCACGGAGAGGTTCTCTGGCGTGATGACGTCATTGTTGGAAGCATCCGTTCCGCTTCGTACGGCTTCTCTTTGGGTGGTGCTGTTGGTATCGCCATGGTTGATGCTGGTGATCAGCTTGTCAACAAGAGTTATATTGAGAGTGGCAAGTGGCAGTTGGAGATTGGATCTAAGAAGTATGATTGTGTTGTTTCTTTGAGGACTATGTACGATCCTAACAATTCCAAAATCAAGAATTAGAACAAGAAATTTAAATAAAATTTTAATCGTCAATTTTTTCATTTTTTAATTTAATTTGAATTCTATTGTAAAAATTGTCCAGCCCGAGAAAAGGCAGATATTATTATCACCAAAATACATGCTCTGATAAAAGAGCAATTGTCAAAAAAAAAGAATTAAAAAAAATGGAAATTTCATTCAGGACTGATAAGGTAGAATACTCCTATGAAAACAAAGAAACCATAAAGATTAAAGGTATAGCCAAGAATACCTCTGGCATTGATCTGAAAATGGACAAAAAAAAATTTTTTGATGGATTGGCAGCATGTATCATCCATAAAGTAGAGGGACATCTGCAAATTGCAAAGCGTAAATCAAACAAAAATTTAAAATTTCACATTTTGAGTTATTGAATAATATTAATTTCCCTTAAACAAAAAATCAAATCCAATAATTTGATTGACATTTTTTATTTCAATTTGCAATTGACTTTATTTATTTTAAAGTATCAAACAAGTTTTACGGCAAACAAGAAATCAAAGCATACAATAACAATTTAAAAGAAACTATAGATCTAAGTAACGGTCAGATTTTTGAAACAGATGCAACGATACAGTTGCCCAGCAAAACAGGATATCACGGAGGTGAGGTGAGTATTTTCCATTTATTTTAATTTGATCATCAAAAAATTTAAAAAAAAAGATGCTTTACGAGGGAAAATTCTTAGTAACCTATCCTTACGATTTTCTATACGACAAGGAGTTCAAAAAAATTCACATCAAAATTAATGAGGCAACTTTCTTTATCAAAGGGGGTCAACCAAACGAGGATGATCAAAATTAAAAATAAAAGAAAGAAAAATAAAATTTAATATTAAAGGAAAAAAAACTTGTTTAAAATATTTTATTTTATTTCAAACAACTACTTTAATTGAATTATTTATTTATTATTTGTGATTGAAACTAGTATTTAGACTTGAGCCATTTTATTGTCATTTTCTTGTTCTCCTCTTTGAGATTGTTGACGAATTTTCTGTTGATTTGTTGACAACCTTGCAACGACAAAAACTCTACGCTGGGGCACAGAGAAAGAATGAACTAAGACAACAAAAAAAAAAAAAAAAGATCAAAGTTTCAAAAATAAAAAAAAATTGAGTTTACTTTAACACCAAAAGGACTATTTTTTTAAAAATAAAAGATGTTTATTAGTTTTAAAATAATAAAATATTTAAGATAAAAAACAAAAACAAAAACAAAAACAAAATAAAATAAATGAATAAAAAAAAAATAAAATAAAAAAATTAATTAATAAAAAATGAAACTAACGAAATATTGTTCCCATCAAGGATGAGATACTTGATAGATTTGAGAGAAGGGATGTTTTTGATGTTGAGTTCGAAAAAATCTTCCAAATCAAAGACGTTTTCCTCTTCCAAATCAAAGATGTTGAGCTTGCGACATTCGGAGATGTCGAGGTACAGAAGTTTGTTGAAGCTGGACATTAAAACCAAAAAATCTTCGTCCCCGACTTTTGTGCCGTGTAAATCGAGTGAGTTTAGTTCTCCAAAGTGTTGTATTACTAAAAAAAAAAATAATAAAAAATCAATTTAAAAAATTAGAAAATTAAAATATTAAAAAATAAAAAAATAAAAATATTTATTTTAATAAATTGAATTTAAAAAAAATTAAAATTAATTTTTCATTTTACCTTTGAATCCATCGCTCTTTATATTTTTACAACCCCTTAAAGAGAGGCTCATTAATTTGTTTTTGCTTGTTGTCAAGAGCATTCTGTTTTAAAAAAATCAAAATGAATAAAAAAATATATGAAAAAATAAAAATAAATAACATTAAATCATAAATAATAAAAAATAAATAAATAAATAATAAATAATAAATAAAAAAATAAAAAATAAAAAGTAAAAATAAAAATAAAAATAATGAATGTATTCCAAATAAATTTACTCTAGCCACGACTCGTCAACTCTGTCATCGAATGAAAAATTAATTTCATTGATGTCCTTGAATATTGTGAAATAGTCTGGATTAAAAGTTGGTGATCCCTTTAAAACAAAATGGAATTAAAATAAATGAAGAATAAAATTAAAAAATTGTCAAAAAAAAAATTGAAAAATTATTTTAATCTTTAATTTTTATTTAAGTTTAAAATTAACAAAAAATAAAAAATAAAAAATAAAAATAAAAAATAAAATTAAAAATATTAATTTGAATTTAATTTACTATCATTATGTGGGCTAGTGATGTTAGAAGCTTAGGAGGCAAGCTGGTGAGAAAGCTAGAGTTGGGAATTCTTTCGAAATCTTTGCATATGGTACGGAGACAAAGAGAGGTGAGGGTTTGCGGTAACAGGTTAGTTTCCAAGAGGAAAACTTCTATTGGTTCCTTTGTTTCTTCTTCAATCTCCTTTGAAAACCTATTTTTTAAAAAAATAAATAAATAAAATCAATAAAATTTAAAAAATGATTAGAAAAATAAATAATAAATAAATCAAAAAAAAAAATTGAAAATAAAAATAAAAATAAAATAAAATAATAAAATAAAAATAAAAATAAAAATAAAATAAAAAAAATTATAGAAAATAAAAATAAAAATAAAATAAAATAAAAAAATCAAACAGGAAATAAAAAAAATCAAAAAAATAATAGAAAATAAGTAAAAAAGTGGTTTACAAAAAAATTACCAAAAGAAAAATATTTTTTCATCGACCAAATATGCATGTGAATAGAACATTGAAGATGGATAAATTCCTAGAGAAAGATGTGAAAATATTAAACCATAATTTTTTTTTTACCATTCACTTTAGGGACTGTCCAACTCATGTCTTCCAAATTTAGAATGGCTTCTTCATTTTTTTTTCCAATAGCCAGTACAACCCCACCTATGGGAATAGGCAATATCTAAACAAAAAATTTAAAAAATAAAAATATCAAAAATAAAAAATATTAAAAAATAAAAAATATTAAAAAATAAAAAATATCAAAAAATAAAAAATATTAAAAAATAAAAATATTAAAAAATAAAAAATATTAAAAATAAAAATAATAAAAAAAAAGAATAAATAAATAAAGAAAAATTGAAATTTTTTTATACATTCGATTCAGAAATTTCCGAATCTCCTTCTAGAAAGTCGCTTAAGTCCGTTTTATAAGGAGGGAACCTCCAAAGAAGACTCTTGGTGTTCAAAATAAACAAATCGGTGTTTATATCATCTCCTCCCTTTAAACCTCCCTGAAAACCAAGAAATATAAAAATCAAATAAAAAAATAAAAAATAAAATAAAATTTTTTAAAAAAAATGATTAATTGAAAAACTTTTAAAAAAAGCAAACCATAATATACAAGTTTTCTTCTACACTCCAAGACTGGTGGATGAACAATTCGCTTGGTTTGGAGCCAACTGTAAGAGGTGTGATGTCCTCTATTTTGAAGTTGTCGAGATCAAACCTCAGAATGTTCTTTGAAAAGGTTGTGTCTTCCATAGCCCCTCCGAAAATGTAACACTTTCCCTCGATGTAATTACAACTAATAAAAAATGGATTTTTAATAAAAAAAATAATTTTTAATAAATTTTTAAAGTAAATAAAAAATAAAAAACAAATTGTATTGAAAAAAAATTTTGTTCAAAAAAAATTAATATTACCTATGCCCATAACTATATTAAATTGACATGAAATCTTTGATTTTTAAAATTAATAAAAAAATTATCAGTTACACTCCGTTTGGAGCCTCAACATCCAATTTTTTCCAAGTGTTCATATTCAAATCAAAAATCTTGATTTGTCAGTTTTTAGAAATAAAATTAAAAAAAATTAAAAAAATTAAAAATAAAAATTTAACATATAAATCCCTGTACATTCTTTCCTCATCATTGTCCTTTTTAAAAAATTTTTCATTTAAAAAAATCAAAAACGTATTTTTAGGAAGAGTACCATTCCACCGTATCTATTTTTTAAATTTTTAATTATATATTTTAAAGTTCAAAAAAAAAAAAACTTTACAACAAAAGTTTTGAATTTCCAACATATGTTAGAGTTTGACCTTTAAAACATTTTTAAAAAATCAAAAAGGGTAAAATATAAACTTACCAGCTCTTGGGGTTGGAATATCTCCTTTTATTCCAGTTATTTCTACCCATGACATGGTTTTAGTGTCGAATTTATGTAAATCATTCAATGTCTTGTGCGATATTTTGGAATATCCTCCGAATAGATATACGCAGTTGTCATCTGGTGTAATACATGAGCTGCTCAAGTATCTTGGGCTTGGTCTGATACCATAAACCTAAAAAATCAAAAGAAAATCATATAATTTTCGTTATTTCATATAAAATCCGAGGACATTTAATATTCTGGAATAATTAAATTAAACATTTTTGTTGAAAAAATTCATCTGCATTATAGATAATTTTTTGGCCTTTTTAAATTATTTTTGCTTTGATGTTTTCTATAAATATTTTCCAGAATGAATAGATTTATTTTACCATTGGAACACTCCAATTGATTTCTATAATCTCTGATTTTTTGAAATCATTTCCATCCTCCTTGGATGAATCAAAATCATCATCATTATAGTCTTCCCCTCCATCTTCCCAATTCACTCTATTGTTATTTTGCTGATTATTTTCATTTCCTCTGTTGTTCTGATGATTATCATTTTGTTCATTTTCAATCCCCATCTCGTTTTGCAGCTGCTTTGCTAATTCGATATCTTCATTCAATTGCTCTTGTTGTTCTTCCATAAAATGGTTCTCTACGTGTTGTTCTATAGATTGTTGATCTATCATTTTGCCACAAATAGGACATTCTGACGACATGTTATTAAAGATTCTAATAATTTTTTTATTTAATTTTTATTCAATTTCATCAACTCAAAAAAGAGAAATCAAAAGGATGATTTGAACATGATCTCACCATAAACAAATTCTAGAAATTTTTCATTGATTTTAATTACTTTTTTTTTTGGGGATATTTCGTGTTTAGTGTAAATCTTTAATATCTTCCAATTCATTTAGATTCCAAATCCAAATATTTGTTTAAAGGAAAAATATATATAAAAAAAAAAATTGAGAAAGAACTTAGAAAATGAACAAATTTAATAAATTTAAATCCAATTTAAAGTTCCCTAAAATCAACAAAAATAATTTTTCCTTCAAAAGATACATAACCACACCTAATTTCCCAACTGCATTGACCTTTGATGATGTTTTGTTAGTTCCAAGATTATCAGAGGTAACCTCTAGATCTGCAATCAATTTGAAGACAAGATTGACAAGGGAAATTAATCTTAATCTCCCAATTCTTTCTTCCAATATGGATACCGTGACTGAAGTAAAAACCGCAATTGCAATGGCAACTGAAGGAGGAATAGGAATAATACACAGATTTTTATCAATCTCTGATGTAATTACAAATTTAATTTTAAAAATGCATATTTGATGTAATTCATCTGATTTATTTTATTTTTATGCATGAAAATTTGATTTTGAAAATTTTTTTTTTGATGAATTAGCAAGTGGAAATGATCAAACAAGTGAAAAGAGCAGAAAGCGCAGTTATTCAAGATCCATACACAATCGGATCAAACAGCACCTTATATGAATTAAAACAATTGATGAATAGCAAGGGAGTACATTCCATCTTGGTGACATCCAAGGATAATAAATTAGAGGGTATCGTCACCAGCAGAGATCTTAAATATTTAGATTTGAACATGGATGATCAAAACGAGAAGGTATCTTCATTCATGACCTCCAGAGAAAAATTGATCACCACCAACCCAAGCATCTCATTGGAAGATGCAAAGAAAATTATGCAAAAAAATAAGATTGAGAAACTCCCATTGGTTGATGAGAACTTCATCCTCAAAGGATTGATCACTGGCAAGGATCTTCTCAGAAGCATTAAATCTCCTCTCGCTGTTCATGATAAGAATGGTCAATTAATGGTTGGAGGTGCTATTGGTGTCAAAAAGGGAGATGTTGATAGAGCTATCGCTTTGGTTGAGGCTGGTTGTGATGTCCTTGTTTTGGATATTGCTCATGGTCATTCCACTCTCGAAATTAATATGCTTCACACTCTTAAGAAAATCCTTCCTGGAACGCAAATCATAGCAGGAAATGTTGCAACAGGTAAAAAATAAATTATTTTACAAATTTATAATCAATAAAAATTATTTTATTTTTTTGGAGCCTTTGATCATAATAATAATTTTTTATCCATATAGGCGAGGGAGCAAAGGCATTGATTGAGGCTGGTGCTGATGCAATCAAAGTTGGTGTTGGTAAATATATTAATATTCAAACCAAAATGGATTGGATAAAGATTTAAAAATTTCCTTTTTATTTAGGTCCTGGTTCTATTTGTATCACTAGAATTGTCACTGGATGTGGTGGTAAAAATTTCCTTTTTTCCAAAGTTATAAAATGTTTACTCAAATCATTTTGATTTAATCAAATCATTGATTTAATGATAGTTCCTCAACTCTCTGCTATTTTGGATTGTTATCAAGTCGCAAAGTTCCACGATGTTCCTCTCATTGCTGATGGAGGAATCAGAAATAGTGGTGATATCACCAAGGCTCTCGGAGCAGGAGCCCACACTGTGATGCTTGGAAACTTGCTTGCAGGAACTGACGAAAGGTAAACAATTCCTCCAAAAATTTGAAGACAATATAATGAAATACGATAAATGATATTACATTTACCTTTCTTAAAAATTAATCTTATATATCAAATTTTCATATCCAAATATAACACATATCTTATTAATTTTTCTTAAAGTCCTGGAACAACCATCGTAAAAGACGGAAAGAAAGTAAAGATCATCAGAGGTATGGCTGGTTATGGCGCCAATCTCTCCAAGAGACAAAGAGAGGAGCAAAGAGATGACATCTTCGATGTTGTTCCTGAAGGCGTTGAGGCTCAAGTAGCTTATAGAGGTCCGGTCAAGGAAATTTTGAGATTGCTTGCTGGTGGTTTGAAGAGTGGTATTTCTTATTGTGGTGGTAACTCCATCTCTGATCTTCATAAGAACGCTACTTTCGTAAGAATCACTGGTGCTGGAAAGACCGAGTCTGGTTCCCATGATGTTCACAAGATCTAAACAATCTATTTTTTTTGTCATTATAATTCATTAATGATTTTAAAATTAAATTATTTTTATTTAATTTTTTTTTTGAACATTTTAATTGTTAAATTCAATTTCTGATTTGATCCTTTTGCACTAAATATTGTTTTATCTTTTCTCTCATGAACTCAATGTAAAAGGATAAATAAATAAAATAAATATATTAAAAAAATGGTAAATTCCTTTTCTTTTTTACCATCTTGCAGTTCTCATTTTTTAAAAAAAACTCATTTTTTAGGGTAATAATCAAAACAAATATATCTCAGATCCTTTGAAATCACGTAAATTGATCACCAATGTGTGGAAAGATAGGGATAAAGGGACGAAAATAGTTCAGAAAAATCTCAATAAGATCCTGATTGGTAATTTTACTCTTGCAAAAAAAAAAAGCTTTCAATTAACATTATTATAAATAATTCTTACAAATTGCCAAAATAAATTAATATTAACAAAATATAGCATATGATGAGGGCAAAAAGGGATATTTAAATGAAAATGAAGCCAAAAGATATATCGACGATCTATTGCAAGAAACAGGATTAAGGGAACAAGTATTGGAAGAGGGAAGAAATAAAGCGCAAGATGAAAACATAAAATTCGATTCTGATCAACACTATCGGGAATATGTTAATGATGTATATGCTACAATGAATACACAGAACGATCATAAGATAAAGAAGGAAAGTTTGCTTGCTCCTAACAGCGAATTGAGCGAGAAGATGACTACCTTATCTTTGGAATTGAATAGAAAGAAGAATAATCGTAATAATAGATTGCTTAAAAGCTCAAATCTAAAACAGAGTACCTTGCAACCGAAATCAGAAATTATGAAACGTAAAATGCTTCAATTCTGTTATTTTTATGTTTTTATATTTTCGTAAATTAGATATATATTCATATAAATCGAAATGATGTTTCTTGTCCATTTTGTTTATATTCAAGAAATGGTGATATAATTAAGATATATTAATTTTCATATGAATAAATAATAAATTATTAAGAGATATCTAAGAATATTAATATTATTATCTCATATTAAAAATATCCTTTAAACCTTATAAAAAGAATGCCTATTGGAGTGTGGGAGAGCGGGAAAATCAGAGACAGAGGGATACTGTTCTGAGTGCTTCATCATAGTGCAAGAAAGCATTTCCTCGAAGCAAAAAGAAAAAAAGCCTCCTAAAATAGAGCCCAAGGAAGACTCCCCCGAAGTACAAGTGAAGCCGATCGAAGAGAAGAAGCCTGTCGTAAAAAAACCTCCCAAGAAGGTCGAGCCTGAAAAAGATAATGAAAAGGACGATGTGGATATCAAGACTGACTCTGAAAATTCCGACGACGATGATGAGGATGAGGAAGAAGATGGATCCAGCGCATCTGGTAAAAAATTTATTTAAAGTTTTTTTTTTTTAATACAAATTTTTTCTTATTTATTTTAAAACACATATTTTTAATTTTTGAAATATTGGTTTTTTAGTTTTGTTTTTGATTTTGTTTTCTATTTTTTGTTATTAGTTTTATTTTTTTTTTATTTTTATTTTTTTTTTGTTTTTTTATTTCTTATTTTCAATTGGTTAATTTTTTTACTTTTAAATTTATTTTTTATTACTTCTAATCTTAAATTTAACAAGGGGAATTTGATGAAAGCAACCTTATGTACGAAGTAACCAAGGAAAAAGAAATGATGTTCACCATTGTCAAGAAGAAAGATGTCGAAAAATTCATGAACGAAGTTATAGAGGAGCTTGTCTCCCTCGTGGGCATGCCCTCTGAGAAAGTTGGTTTGTTGTTGCAACAGTTTAAGTGGGATGACAACCATCTCAAGTCTAATTACTTTTCCAACATGGTCGAGTACTTGAAGAAAGCAGGTATTGAACAAGAACCTGTTGTTCCTGACAAAGACAGAGACTTGGATGAAGAAGTTGGTGAGTGGCATTAAAATTATTTTTGTTTCTTTTTAATTTTATTCATTTTATTTTTATTTTTTATTTTTTATTTATTATTTTATTCATTTTGATTATATTTATTGTTTTATTTTTGAATTTTGATTTTTTTAAAGATTATCTTACATTTTTTATTTTTTCTATTTTTATTTTATTTATTTATTTTAAAACTTTAATTTTTATTTTCTGATTTTTTTATTTTTTTGATTTTTTATTGATTCTTATTTTTTAAAAAATATTATTTATATTTATTATTTTTCATTTTTATTTTATTTTGTTTTATATTTATTTTTTGGATATTTTCTTACTATTTTGAACACCAAAGACTGCAACATTTGTTTTGATGAAATGCCTATAAGAGATACCTATGCTCTTGATTGTGGCCATGAATTTTATTGCAAGGGTTGCTGGAGAGACAACTTGTCCCAACTCTCTAACTCCAGTGCACTCGAAATGTTGGAAGCAAAATGTAAAATGAATTTATTTTTTATTTTTTATTTTTTATTTTTTATTTTTTATTTTATTTATTTTTTATTCATTTTTTTATTGTTATTGTTATTTTTTTTTTATTTTTTTTTTAAAGGTATGAAGACTGGTTGCAACACAAAGTTGACTTCATTGGACTGGAAGAAAAATGCTGACCCAAAAGACTTTGAGAGATTCAAATATTTTTAC